>JAIUZE010000548.1:0-204965 GCA_022085475.1 Heliosperma pusillum
TGAAATGTCCATAGCCTTGACATTGGAAACACCTAATTCTGCTCTCAGTCAATGAAGTGCTTGGCTTTTGACCCATGATGCCCTTACCCTTGTCTAAGGTAGGTGGGGGTGCTGTCTTGGGGGTATCCATGGTTCTAAACCCACTATAAGGTCTGGTTTGAAAAGGTCTAACAGGTTTTGGTGTAGCAGGCTTAGTCTTCCCTATCTTCTCAATTCTCAGAGATAGGTTGACAACATCATCAAATGACCACAGAGGGTGCATCCTAACCTTGTTAGCAATGTTCTTATCTAGACCCTCTAAGTACCTAGCAATCCTTGCTCAGGTTTCTCATTTATATCACGCTGTAAGGTGAGTTGTTCAAACTCTCTCAGATAAGATTCAACAGGTTTGTCTCCTTGTTTCAACTTAGACAACTTGATAAACAGATCCTGGGTGTAATCCTTAGCAACACATTTGTCTAACAGTTTCTTTTTCAGTTTAGTCCAAGACTTGATGGGTTCTTTACCTTCCCTAGCCCTTAACCCTTTCATAGTTTCATACCAAAGGGAAGCATACCCTTTCAGTTTAAGGATGGCTACTTTAAAAGACTTAGAATCATTGTATTCTTTGTACTCAAAGATCCTTTCTACTTCCCTTAGCCATTCTAACAAGTCATCAGGATTAAGACTACCAGAAAACTCAGGGATATCTACCTTAAGATGCTTGTCTGTGTTCCTGTGGATGGAAGCTCTGCTTCTTGTTGAGTCATCTGAGTCTGGATACTCTTCATCATCAGGTGGCCTTCCTCTGCCTCCTCCTTGGCCTCTTCCACGTCCTCTGCCTCTTCCTCCATCAAGCAAATGGTTGCCTATAACCTGGTCCAGGGTTCTGGTTAGGGTGGTTACAATCCCAGCCAAATCCTCCATCCTTGCTTCTACTCCTGCTAGTCTCTCTTCAGTCATTGGGCTATTTTTGTGTTTTTAAATGTAGTTAGGGAAAATGAACTCACTAAGACTCTTAACTAAAGCTCTGATAACCAATTTGGAGTGTAAACTACTAAGGTTTACAAGTTTTAAAGGAATCTTGATTAGCTTGGCTCAAACTGAGAACAATGTCAAGTAACAAATGGATGTTGTTTCAGAGAGGGTGAGTTGTTTAACTAAAAACTCAAGGGATATGACTTAGAGACACTCCTCTACAGCAAGGCACAAGAGAAAGGACTCAAAGACTGGTTTTAGAGACAGTTTTCAAGTGTTACAGCAAAGCACAAACACCGTAGACTAGACTCAAACAGCAAGCAAGTTAACCACAGCAAGGCACAGATATAACTTGACTCACAAAGCAAGACACTGATCAAACAACTTGCAGATGTATCAGGCTTGACTCAAAATACAGCTCTTAGCACAAGTTTGAAAGTTTTGAGGGATTTCTCAAAGTTTAATTCATTCATAAAGTCTGCCTTACCACAACATACAAGACCTCTTTATATAGGGAGGTTGATATCTTGTGAACCATTGGATGTATAAGTCATCCAAGGGCCAGCTTAGGATCTAAACTACTTCTACTGACACTAATTAAGAACCTCACAAGAGGACGAGTTTTAACAACTAGCTAGTACAGACACAAGAGACACAAACAGACTGATGCAAAAAGCAATAAAGCATTTTTTGTATTTTTCCTGAAATAGAACTCTGTTGTTCTTGTTGTCTTGTGCTTTGCTCTGGGTGTTTTGTTGCTCCTTGGAACTCTCCACTCTTATTAGGACGTAGATAAACCTGCCTTGGATGAAGACAAGTTGACTTAGGCAAAAGGAAACATCATCTGAACATGTACTGCCTCTGCTATGCTGCTTACTGGACTCTAGCTTGGGGTGTCTGTTTCATGAGTTTTTGCTAGACTTCAAAAGGGTTATTCCCGGGCAAACTTGTAGCTTAGAGGGTTGGCTTGATGGTAGGCCATAGTGGGGGTGGTTGGGATGCTCTAGTGTACCTCCTAGATGCAGGGTTTGTTAACTGGTCTGTCTGGGCCTGAATGGCTTTGTTTCTGTTTTGTGTGGATAATGTGGGTTGTGTTGGGGCTTGGCATGGGTTGTTGAACCCTGGACTGTCTTCTCCATTGGTGTGGCTTGGCCTGGCTTGATCTTGGCTTGTCATAGCTTGTTGTTTGGACCTTGTAACTTGAGCTTCCATCTGAGGGGTCAAGCTTGTCTTGTTTGTGGTTTGATCATCAAGACCCCTTGGGTGAGCTCCTGCTGCACCTGTGGACCTTTATTGTGACAAAAATGGTGCCATAACGCAAACCAAGGAACCTAGGTCTCACCAAAAAATCCAAACACGTACTCAGAATGTATCACCTAATCAGAGAGATTCAGAAGAGGGGTGATATAAAAAAATGCAGAGTGCAAACGGAAGCAAATGTTGCTGATCCCTTTACAAAACCACTTCCACATCATAAATTTGAGAGTCATAGGGCTACGATAGGTCTTAGACGCATTAGCGAGAGGTCTTAGTCCTATTAGGAGTGTTTTGTTTTAGTGGGAAATATGCTGGATATTTTGTAACAATAATTTCATTTATTTAATAAAACTGTACTTTATTCAATTCTTGTTCGAATTGTTTGTCCCAAAAATAATTTACATTCATGAAATGGATCACTAAGTGCGTGACATAGTTGTGGAACTCCATTTGGATGATGTTGTTATTTATGTCTCTAGTCAGAGTATTAAGATGGGACATTTGAATACTCATGTATACCCAGTACTTACGCTCGTTGATGGCTTTGTTCCACAAGTCATAGGTATGGAGATACAAAGCCAGGTGCATGAGTGTGTGTTGGTGAACACACATTAGACAAACCCGCGCAAAAGGATTTTACTAAGGATTTGCTTAGTGTCAGTAAAGTTCTTTGCAAGCTGTTGATTTGTTCTTGGTCTTTAGACAAGAGTCTTTGATTATTATGTACACGTGAAGAGTATAATTTGGTATCATTCCTAATTCGCCGTAAAAGGGGATCGTGGTTGATTATTGGGTGTGCGTAGAGCGTGTGATAGGATGTGGTTAGACAAGAGGGGATTTGCTCCTCCCTTATGAAGGGAGTTTTTTGTTTCCTGGCCTCTCGAAGAGTGTGACTTGTGAAAATGCGTGGCCGCGCTCATATGAGATGATGGTCATTCATCTGCTCGTTTACAAGTCAACTCAAATATTCGAGAAACAAATTTGGATATATGAGGTTGACACTTTTCCTACCTGATTCTTAGTTGGAGACAATAGTAGCGAAAAGACTGGTTATGGTTTTATGAGGACATGTACAAGTGGGAGACTGAAGGCATTATGTCCACTGTCCTATACGAATTAACCCGCTTGGGTCTATGTAGTCCATATGCTTTGCTACAGGCCAATGTCAGTTTGACACTTAAATGGTTTACGTGTCTTGTAGTCTTAAGTGGGCCTATTGGGTCAGACACAAAAGTTACGGAGTTTGTATAATTATAAGTCCGACTTATAATAATACTAATATGGCTCTAATACTGATTAGGCCCAACTGCGCTTCTAGGTAGGTTTTAGGAAAGTAACCTAGGTTCTCCTATCTATATACGAATAGGTTTATATGACAAAAATATTCATCCTATTAATAAGAAAACATATAGAGAGAGAAACACAAGAGAGAAAAGAGTTTTCTCAAGTTTATCTGTCTTCCCTTCTAGTACTAGCATACAAGGCGTGGTATTATATCTATGTGGATACCAAAAGAGGCATCACATCTGGGGTGCTTATTATTAGTCTGGGGTTTTGGATTTCTACAAATTATTACGTACTTCTTATTATTATTCCGATGCGCTAGAAGGTATGTAACGATTCATCTTGTTTATTATGTTGCTTTGTTTAATATATACTTGCAATTGATCCTGACTCAAAGGGTGTTCAAATCCCTACACTTTTTAGTAATCACTTTGAAGTTGAATCTTTTAATCATATTCCAAATAATGAATCTCTGGTACCTGGTTTTTTCCTAGCTTTAAATGGTGGATACTTGTTATGGGTTCAATGCAGGTACGAAGAAGTTTTTAAATATTGTATTAGGTGTGGTAACTGGTAAGATTGGACATACAGTTGCATACTGCAGGGAAAGCATTATGACCATTGTATCAAGTGTAAATGGTATGCTTGACAAGGCAGCGGGGAAAAGTTTTGCAGTTTTTCAGGCACAAAGTAATACCACCAGGTTTAACTTAGATCTTAGGGTCACCCCATCCACTTCTAAATTTGTCAATTCAAGTGTCAGTCTGGGTAGGAACTCAAATACATGGGATACATCACAAAATATGGCATATGAGGAGGAGTATATTATTGATTTTGACGTGGGAACTACACCTGGGGGAAGGGTCTATCCTTGCATGAGGTTCACAGTTACCTCACAACCATTTGCTGGGCCAGTTATTTTCAATGTTGGTTGCAATGGGGATGGGGAGACAAATAATGATGGCAATATAAATGTGGGTGGGGATGGTGGAGTTACTCCTAATGTTTTTAGTGCTCATCCTCCTGTTAATGTTCAAGATGTTATGAATAAGGAAATTCCTGCTGATAACCAAAATACTGTCACTGCTAATCCTAACCCCATTGCTGAATAAATCCATTTTGGAAATTCAATGTCTTTTGAAGCTCAGGAAGGACCTCATGTTACAAGATGGCCTCTTGTAGCCAAGCATATTACATCAGCTACTGTCATTGGTAGGGGTGACCCTTATTTAAACTATATAAATCACAGTGCACATGCTTACAGATATGATAGGGATGTTCATATTCAGGAAGTCATTCTTAATAGAATTGAACGAGACTTTGACTAGGCTAGAATGGACGATGACCATAGGGGTTACAACCAAAACTTTGATCAACCTATTCCAGATAAATATGGCACCTACCAATATGTATTCAATCATCCTAAACCATCCAATGATGGGCCTACTAGAGAGGAAGCTCAAGCTGGCATGGACTTTGAGAATGCTAATGGTAATAATGTTAACTTTATTACTATAGAAGACTCATCAAGCTCTAACTACTCCACCCCTGAGTGGCCTCTAATTAGTTCTAGGTTAGAATTTGAGAGTGCTAAAATGGTTCCTGTTGGGATGTCTGAAGACCCAAGGGGGGTAGGAGTTATTTTAATGTTTGATCTCAATTTAGGTGTTGAACCTGATTATAGTCCATCTCCAATGGGTGTGATGACCTTCACACAAATGAATCTGAAGCCATGATGGGAGGATTTGCTGGTAATTTTTGCAAATCAAAGAAAACCTATCTTCCTATTGTTTCAAAAGCTAACTCCTCTTTTGACATTCCAAGAAATAGTATCCAAATGAACACTACTCAAATGAAGTTCTTTCTGAGGTGGTTGCTACTAGTTTATCTTCAGTTAACGAAAAAAATTTCATCTCTGAAAATGGTGAGACTGATATACCTAGTGAAGCCTTACTATCTGTGGGCCATGCAAAGACTTACCTCATTCACATGGCCAAAAAAGATGATGCTCTGGTGATAATAAGGCTGAATCCTTAGTAGAAGAATCTGGTCGGGAAGAGGAATAACGCCATTCAGACGGTGTGATCAAGGGTGTTGCGGGGGTTGACCCTTCTTCCTCCTCTCAAGTCATGATTGGCCTATCATGGAATTTTAGGGACCTAAATAAATCGCTCTCCCCTATAATTCCAAAAATAAGAGCAATGGTTAGTATTAAGTATTATGATTTCTTGTTTTTATTAGAAACTAAGTGTCAAGTCTGTAATGTTAATGCTCTTTTTAGGGCGTCAGGTTTTGTGGAGTCTTTTGGAGTTGATGATGTTGGCTTCTCTGGTGGTCTATGGGTAGGATGGAGGCAAAAATCAATTGTAAACTTGGTAACAAAGTGTAACAACTTCATCATCCTCATGATAAATAAGTATGCGAATTGTTCTTGGTACCTGGTTTTGTTTTATGGAGAACCAAATGCTTCACAGAGAATGAAGGATCATGGATTGATTCTTTCAATCATCCATATCTCATTCTAGGTTATTTCAATCAAGTGAAATTTAATTCCGATAAACTAAGCAAGAATAAAGGATGTATAAATGGCGCAATGAATTTTACTCTATGAAGGATTGAACATGAATTGATTGATTTCCCATATAAAGTCCCGTGATTCATATGGTGCAACAATAGAAAGGGTATCCATCATGTGTACGAAAGAATTGATAAAGGATACGGATCTAAAGATTGGCTTCATCTATTTCCAAATACTGGAATATGACATTATCCCATTCAAATTTCTGATCACGCACCCATTGAGATTGATCTTAATTTGACTAAACTAAACGCAAGTCGACCGTATAAGGTTGAGTCATGGGGTTTGGCAAATGAAGATTGTCTATCTATTATTCAGGATAAATTGTCTACACGATTTGCGGGATCGCTCCATGTGGGAAATATCGGTATACTCCCCTTTAAATTTTCGGATTATAATGAAATTATAACTATATGAATTTCTAGTCATAAATGAAATTGCATAATATAAAACAAGATATTAAGAAATAACCTTCGGTCCTAGTAAAAGGCCTAAGAACAAATACCAAAGTAGGTATTCTCCTAATCGTTACACCCAAGATGGTTCAAGAAATGCCTTCGTCGTGCTAGAACGAATACCCCAAAATTACATCTTCTTGTGTGTATATTGATGATGAATATGAAGATGAATAAGAGAGTCAAAAATCAGAATTTTCTTCTCCTTTTTCTTTTGTGTGTGCCGTGAGATTAGAGTAGTGATTAGGGTTTTTATTTTTCCTTCTTCTCTTGTTATAGCCGTGAGATCCAAGAGCCAAAAGAAAAACCTAGTTTCCTTATTTCACTCAACCTCTATTAGGCAGTTAGCATATCATTTATTATGTACATAATATAATATGTATTCTAATTATTACTAGTAATGGACCGTTACATAAACCGAGTAATGCCGGACCAATACACTATAATAATATCATGTAATACATATCCGCCAACTTAATTATAACAGTTTATATTTAGTTTAGACCAACATTATATACATTGATTAAATATAACATTTTATATTCAATTACCAGCTAACATTATTTAATCGTTATTAAATAATCGTATCATCATCACATTGACTAACCTTTTAGTCAAATACATCAACTAACCTTTTAGTCATTTAATAAGGCATCAATATGATTATTTTCTCAAAAAATCACATCTCTTAAACACATCCTTTAGGTGTGACTTTTAGGGATCAGTTGATCACCGCCATCTTTATGACAATAACGTCAAACTTATCTAGCAAGCCAACTGTTATCGATAAACGTTAATCAACTGATTATAATACAAAGTATACCCTGTGAACCTTATCTGTTATCACACTAACTGTGGAGGACACTAGCTCCAACAATCTCCCACCTGTTCTTACAAGTGTATATGCGATAACCGATTCTCATATCCTTAAATTTCTCCCACTCAATGTAAAACAATTTGCAAAGTCCGCATTCACAAAGGTCGTATTTTACAAGTGATCATTATCAAGAGTGGTTTTCCCGACTAGAGAGTAACTCAACTAATAAACGAATCATTATTCGAGCATGGCCATGCATTTCAGTTACTACTCCTCGAGTGGCCCTGAGAAATAACAAAACCTGATAAAGGGTTGGATATTTTCCTCAACTCGAATCCTACAGATGTAAGCACAGTATGAAATGACCCAGTAAAAATCTGCTTGGCCTCCTGTTACGGTCGACCGTGAGAAAGAAAACAAAGTCACCCAAAAACTGCCTTAATCTCAAGAGACAGTCGATAGTCAAAAGAATCGACTCTAGGAACACTATGGACGTCCAATCCACGACCTGGCACCGAATGTTGTTAAACATTTAGGACTCCATAACGTCATCACGAATTACAATGTCCTACGAGGTATCCTTATAACTCGTATTTGTGATCGATCAGTCAACAGTTTGACTTATGGCTCGTTGAACCCACCATCAATCGACATAACAATATAATAGCCAGAGTTATCAGCTCATGTAGGCGATTACGGACCAAAACACATATAATGTTATTCAGTTCACTTTGTGGTGTTCAATGTTGTCCATACAATCCACATGAAAAACAAAATATGAAAACCATACGATGAAGTTATTATTAGTATATGAAAAAGATGTATCTAATTCATACAAACAGCTAATACAACTCAGGAACACGTTTAATTCCCATGGAAGTAACGTGCCCTACATGCTTATCATGTCTTAACGGTTTAGTGAGAGGATCTGCTATGTTATCATCCTTAGCAATCTTGTCTATCACTATCTCCTTTTGCTCCACGTAATCTCTGATCATGTGAGCCTTCCGAAGTACATGTCTAGATTTGTTGCTAGACCTAGGCTCCTTAGCATGGAAGATGGCACCACTATTATCACAATAGATGGTGATCGGGTCATTCGAACTAGGAACTATGGCAAGTCCTTGTAAGAATTGACGCATCCATATAGCTTCCTTTGCAGCCTCTGAAGCGGCATAGTACTCGGACTCAGTCATAGAATCTGCTATAACACTCTGCTTTGAGCTTTTTCAGCTGACCGCAGCGCCATTAAGAGTAAATACGAATCCAGACTGAGATTTCGAGTCATCCCGATCCGTTTGGAAGCTAGCATCTGCGTAACCGGTTGCGCAAAGCTCAGAGTCTCCTCCATAAGTCAGTACCCAATCCTTAGTCCTCCTGAGGTACTTAAGGATATTTTTAACAGCCATCCAGTGTGTTTCACCTGGATTGCCTTGGTACCGACTGGTCATACTCAAAGCATATGCCACGTCTGGATGTGTGCATTGAAGGGTTCTGTAACGATTTTCAACAGATTTGAATTACAGAATTCCCAAGATCTCATGCATGTTAAGTATTAAGATTAAACAAAAGGGTGATTAGCAAACTTACTTGGATGCGGAAGAATTCCAATAATATGCTAATAAAAAGAAGTATATTAAAACCCAAATCGCAGCTTCGTGAATAATAATATAATCCGTGAGACCATCTCACAATAACGCCCCAAGTGTTGCGCCTCTACCGGTATCCACACAATATGAGTGTGTATGCTAGTACAAACTTTATGAGCAATTTTCTTCCCTCTTACTTCCCTTGAGATTTTGCTCTCTGGAAAAACTCATAATAAACACCTCCCTCTATATCTCTTTATATAGGGAGTTCAAGGAAATCCTAGACCATCTAGAATTAGGAAAGTATAATAAGAATAATAAATATTATTCTTATTCCTTTAATAATTAATCAATATTAATTATAATATTGCCCAAAACTCATCTAGTGTGTGACCCTTTAGGACTGACTAATACTACCCGAGTCTCAACTCATTTAGGACTCAGACTACAAGCGGCTCCTAGCAGAACATTGTAGCCACATAGAATTAATCAGTTATACAATATTACAGACATATGGGCATACTAACTCCTTCAGTCTCCCACTTGCACTTATGTCCTATAAGGCACCATAATCTCTTTGCTTCTATCTCTTCAGATGAGAATAGGGTAGGCAAAGTATCATCCCTATAAATCTCAATCTCTTTTCTCAAATTTCTGAGTTGAATTGTTACAACAGACGACTGACTTTCACCTCGTCTGGGCATGGCCATGCGCTGACACAATTCACACTCTTCGAGAGGCCGAAGATGATAAACTTCTTTCACAAAGAAGAAGCAAATCCCATCTTGTCTAACCACATCCTATCACATGTTCCATGACAAGTCCAACCATCACCTTTATAGCCACCAGTCACGGTTGACGTTTGGTGATGTCAAAACTAGCACTTCACATGTACAGAATAGTGAAAGACTCAGGTCTAAAGACTACCAATTACGGTGAAAGAAACTTTGTTGACACTAAGCGAAACCTTAACAAAGTTCTTTGACGGGTCCGTCTAATACATATTTCTAACATGTATCTATGTGCCTGGTTTGATATCGCAATATCAATGACTTACGGAACATAGTCATCAACCAACTCACATACTAATCATTATAAGGCATAAGTGTCCCTTTCACTATGCCATGATTAGAGACTTATATAAATACATTATCTTATAAAACAGAGTTCCATAACCAAGTCACGCACTTGGTAATCGGTTTAAACAATGTATACTATTTTGGGACAAACATTCAATTATTCCATAATTAAATGCAAAATCAATTCTTTTATCATATAAAAGAAACATGTCATACAAACGTATCAATCATGTCGAACATAACCTCCCACTAAAATAAAGACCTCTCGGTAGTATTAAGACCACTCGCTAATGCGTCTTATACAAATCGCAGTATTATGACTTTTCATATTATAGACGCGAAAGAGGTTTTGTACGGGACATGCAACCATTGCATCGGTCATTATCTTGCATATGTTTATTTTACCTTATCTAAATAAAGTAAACTCAATAACACGCGTTTGATTCATAAATCAAATGTACTCTTTGTTTCTTCATAAGCAACAAAGTATATAGTGAGTATAGGTTTGATTTTTTAAACCAAGCACTCTATTTGATGCTTCATAAGCAACAAAGCACTCATTTTATATTGTAAGATTAGTCATAGCAACGTGCTTGAAACCATTTCAGCATGCAATTACTTTTCATATAAACAAAATGTGTCCAGATTACAATCGGGAACCATACTTGTCTATTTGAAGTTGATATCAATGTAACACGCTTACAATGATTACTTCATCACAAGAAGAACACTTTCTTGGTTCTTTAATATTAATATTTTCACATGTTATTCATTACAGTCACAAGGACTAGATCGGTATTCTACTCGTCATACGAGCGCATAATAAACAACATCTTTGCTAATAAGTCTCCACGAGACAACAAAATGTCGTTTCTTGAATACGTATGTCAACTACATACCAATCATAAAAGAGAGTTTACTCCCACTAGTTTCCTTGTATACACAATACTCTCATCATCTCAAAGAAATCAAAACCATTTTGAATTACTTTGTTAAAATCGATGATTCCAACCTTTGGATACTTGTTTCGGTCTATAAATAAACCTTTGAAACTTTCTCATTTACCTAGCGCTCCATAATTACATGAATATTAAGATGTGTCTTACACAACTTATTGCATATTTCCATTTAAGAAAAAGTATATTATTCACGTACGCCTCCTGTCAAACTCATCTCATGAATAATGACATTTGCTAGGAGAATCCAAACACTATATGGTTGTGACACCACCGGGTGTATCAATCAAAGTCCATACTTTGTAATGATACATGAAACCATTTTGGATTCATGGCCTCAAGCCATTTTACGCTTTTAAAGTTGGAGCCTATCATTGCTTCCTTTAAAAGTCAAACTTATGCGGGGCTTAATCACAAGTGATACATCTATGAATCTTCATAGATTTTACGTATCTCCTTCAACATTTGAAGAAGAACTATGTGATTCTTTACCTTTTTCAGGATTATTCTACTCCCACTATTTCTTTAGAGACACAATTCTCATTAAAGAATCATTCCAAGTGACAAACACTTTGTACTGGAATGAAGGGCAGATTTGATATTCTATCCTAGAATACCCCGTAAAGTATATGTAAGAAATTCGAGACTAAATTTCAGAAAACTGTTTTCTTAACATTTAAAAAGTCTCAAATATCAATAAAATATTATAGGAACCATTCCAAGCACATATCTTATATGTAATATTTTTTCATTGACCTAGATAGAAACAATTTCAAAATTGTGTACCAAGATACTTTAGAGCGCATAACTCCAAAAATAACGAGATCTGCGTGACTCATCATAGATAGAACCATATCAAAATAAAGTTCTTATTCTCTTATAAGACATAACATTTCACAAATATTAAGAAAACGGTCATCATCAAATATAAAGAGTATGATATTTCCCATTTGGGGCTAACCCGCATGGTTATGTCTTAGGGACATTCCCAAAAGACCTCAAACTAACTTAGCTTGTGATGTCCTTTAAAGAAAACAAATTTTCTCTAATATTCTTATAGTGAAACTTACACCGTCTCTTTAAGACTAGTAATGAAACAATTTCATTCCTATTATGATTGTCATATACACTTGATTCAAGCCTCCCATTTCGATCAAATCGAACAATGATGTTGATCGACTTCCTAAGTTGATCTCTTACTTCAATCTGATTCTATTTCAAACTTTTAAAACAATCAGACTTTATGTTCATCATATGAACATATCCATAATTACTGAAAATAGTAATTACATTGAAGTATTATAATCTCATACCTTAGCAACATTACTTATTCAACCCACACATATCTGAATATGTGTGATCAAACTAGTTGGTCGCCCTCTTACTACAACTAGTTAGAGCACCTTAAATCCTTTTAGCTTATAAACAAACTACACTTGCCTTAATTGATCCAAATCAATAAGGCCTAGAAATCCATCATCATGGAACTTCTACACGTGTATCTCGTTTCATGGCTCAAAAGACATTGTTGTAAGCGTGTGAAACATGGGTCATAAGACTTGAACCCTTTGCATTACATGTTATATATTAGATTGAACAAAACTAAAATTGTCTTAACCAGAAAAAGAACAACATTTGTTCTTTATAAAATATTAATTCAATTTATGATTAAACATGAAAAGAATTAACATTCTACTAATGACATTGTATGAATAACGTTTATTCAAATCTAGTTTTGAACAATATAACATTCAAATAAATAAATTATACGCAAAATGCAACAACATTTGTTCATTATACATGTACATTTATCATATTCCTTACCATGTCTCTACTACCACAGGTCATTACATCATTATGTAAATACCATTTTTGGTATCTTATACCTTATAGTAGAATATTCTTAGTAAGTTTTACTTCTATAACATGCAATTCCAGTTTGAAGTCATACTTCAATAACTTTTGCAGATCTTCGAGACACTTCTATGAGCTACCTTTCCAATGCTATTTGTCATTACATTAATGACGGTAATTACTAAACGATTTCCATACCTACATACATTGATCTTAAGGTAGGTTGACAACAATTGTCCTTTCCTTTCCCATTATCAGTGTCTAAGCTCATATCTGAAAGCCTCTTTGCTAATGAACTCAAAGATCATTAGTTTCTGAATCTTCTTGATACAAGACTCGATTGTCTTCAACATCTTATGTCACTAAGTGAGAAATTTGCTTAATTTACGTGCTCAATTCATATTGAATTGACTGTAACTTAAGATATATCTGAAACAATTTCAGTCATCAACCTTTGATAATAAGGATATCCAATTACTCAAAAATTATCAGTATAATTATGTCATAATAATGACGAATGAAGTAACTGGATCATCTCACATATTTTTCTCACTAAGCAGGAACACTTCCATTATTTTAGACAATCGACATATATGGTACGAATTGTCATCTTTATGACTTTCACTATATGGTCTAAACTATACATTAGCATTGAATATGGTTTGCTAGAAATTCTCTTTTGAAGATAAACCTCACTTTGCATAATTGAGAACAATTCTCAAAGAAACCAATCTATGAATTTGAACGATTCAAACCCATTTGAAAAACATGACAATAATGACATCTTACAACTATCAACATATGCAAAACTAAATCACTATATTAATAAACTGTGATGATCTTAACCGATTTAAGACACACAATTCGTACGACATTCTTAAACAATTTTAAGATAAAATTACTACACACATAACCCTCATATGTGCATAGTATTCTAGGATCCCTAATCATATATAACGTGAGTGAGCTTTGGCTCATCGCCCAAATTACACATATCAAGGTAGCCATCAAATGTCAATCGCATCAAATGCGACTCCTAGTCGTCATGTAACATCTTATGTGACTTGACTATTTGCCCCAAAGTCCAAAACTGTTTTGATAACTTTGTTAAGTGTACCAAATCTCACGTGTGGATAACTGTTACCCACCTGCTCAGCTTACATAGAAGGAGTACTCTACTTTGGCAGACAATACTTCCAACGATATAAGTTTTTACAGTCGTTAATTTGGAAGGACATAACTTAATATTTTATTGAGGGAAGGTGGAGTCAAACATGACAAAGGTCCTAAGCATGACGCTAGTTCTCTTACGGAAAAAGGTATAAGGGAACCTAGCCGTTCTAATTTACACACAAAACTTTAATTAATCATTAAACATCACATTATACAAATGTAATATACAAGCAATTGTAAATTAGAACAAGTCATGTTAAGAACTCCAAAAACGATTCATAATCGTCAACAATTCAAAATTGTAGTTTTTGAACATCTTATGCAAAAACGTAATAACATAGGTATCATGATCATATCATACTATGTATCAAACTAATAAAATTCAAAATTAAATCAATACAACCATTGTATCAATGAATCAATCAATCAAATTGATTAAATCACAAAACCAATTATGAAAAAACAAGAATCATAATTTAAAATTAAAAGGCACCTGAAAGTCTAACAAGACGTCAGAATTTGGCTTAAAAACGTCGACCCTGCTTTGCAGTCTTGTTTAGAACGCCGGTTACACTCGAAAAACACTATTTTTAAGCCAAAATCCGACGATCAAAACTGATGAAAAGTAACTTACCGAAACGCGCGTGAATAGTAACCGTGAATAGGAACCGTGAACAGTACCGCGAGAATAGTAACGCGTGAACAGTAATTTTGCTTTAATCAAATTAGAGCATTACACACGTAATTAAACAATTTAATCAGCTAATCAAATTAGGGTTTGTTACATATCTAATCTAATTAGATCCAATCAAATTGGGATTTAAGATAATCTTAAAATTGGGTTTCCAACAATAAATTAGGGGTTTTCTTAAATCAATTAAATTAGGGTTCCTTCAAATCAAATTAAAAGAATTCATCATAATATCAAATATTACGATACAATACAAAATCTAACATGATACAACCCTAAATTTAATATTTAACAGTATACAACAATTGTATGCAATTGAACTAATTCAATTCAAAACTCCAATATGGAAACTCAAAAAATAAACACAAAGATACAACAATTATATCTAAAGGTGCAACCTTTTAATCTAATACTTAACAATACATGTTCGCTCTGATACCACTGAAGGGTTCTGTAACGATTCTCAACAGATTTGAATTACAGAATTCCCAAGATCTCATGCATGTTAAGTATTAAGATTAAACAAAAGGGTGATTAGCAAACTTACTTGGATGCGGAAGAATTCCAATAATATGCTAATAAAAAGAAGTATAATAAAACCCAAATCGCAGCTTCGTGAATAATAATATAATCCGTGAGACCGTCTCACATTTACGCCCCAAGTGTTGCGCCTCTACCGGTATCCACACAATATGAGTGTGTATGCTAGTACAAACTTTATGGGCAATTTTCTTCCCTCTTACTTCCCTTGAGATTTTCTGATCTCTAGAAAAACTCATAATAAACATCTCCCTCTATATCTCTTTATATAGGGAGTTCAAGAGAATCCTAGACTATCTAGGATTGAGAAAGTATAATAAGAATAATAAATATTATTCTTATTCCTTTAATAATTAATCAATATTAATTATAATATTGCCCAAAACTCATCTAGTGTGTGACCCTGTAGGACTGACTAATACTACCCGAGTCCCAACTCATTTAGGACTCAGACTACAAGCGGCTCCTAGCAGAACATTGTAGCCACATAGAATTAATCAGTTATACAATATTACGGACATATGGGCATACTAACTCCTTCATTTATTACTACAGGTCTCCGGAATGCAGGCAGCCAGATATCTCCATCATTCACATCCGACGGAGCCATTGTCGTCTCTGCTAGTGAGGATTCGTTTATTTATATATGGGATAGTAAACATGGACCCGTTTCCTCCCAGCTACGAAGCAAGATGTCCTGTGAGAGATTTTTTTCAAACAACGCCTCTCTCGCTATTCCATGGTGTGGAACCCCGTCTGAGAACACTCTACCATGTCTCTCTGCAACTTCTACTGTACAAGATTCAGGCATAATGGTTATGTACAGTACAGAGAACGGGCAGGAATGCAACTCGCCCGTTGTAAATAGTCCTCGCAATCGACCCATCTCTTTGGGTTTCTCAGACGCGTTTTCTAGAAAAGTCGCTACCTGGCCAGAGGAGACGCTAACTAGCTCGAATTCACTGAAAGTATCATCCACAACATCGAAATCTGAGTTCATGTTTCTGAAAACAGCATGCCAGAATATGGCTGGGTCTACTCATGCTTGGGGATCAGTCATTCTCACAGCCGGTTGGGATGGTCGGATTCGAGTATTCCAAAACTTCGGGTTACCCATTCACTCGTAAATTCAATTGCACATAAATATCAAAATGATCAATTTTGGGTGATCGTAATACCACGAGGTTAATAACTTCATCTTACGTGTGTAATGTACTCGCCAAACACCGAGAGACTTGTGGATTAGGCTTTTGTCCTCTCGGCCTTGGTGGTACCGTAATTGTTAATTCGCGATGTTTGGTTGGAGAATAAAGAAACAATAGCGAAAAATAAAATATATTACTCGTAAACTAAAAAAAAACAAATTGCAAAAGTCAATACGTGAATTTTGCAAAAATTTAGTCTATGCCAATTAATTTGGAAAGCCTTAAACTCTTGATTGTACGTTGAACAGTTGTAATCAAAGATTTTGTGTGATGAAAGGGTGAGCATACAATTATACTCCGTATAATGGTAACGATCGGATGAGATGAAAGCAAATTATTTATTTTTATTTTTATTTGTTTTATTTGTTTTTAATAATGTTATGACCGTTTATGCATTTGTCATTTGAATATTACACTTGTATTGTAAGGTCAAGATGTAAATAAAAATTATTCAAATAGTTTTATTTGTATGAAATGATCGAGATTCCATGAAAGGGACTATCAAGATTCCATTGTCACGTTTACTCACGTTTGTATATACTCATATCATCATATATTCATATGTACGGAGTTGCCGTACATATGTAATTGTTAAACGGAAAATTCACATGTTACCCCCGAGGTTTGTCATTTTGCACGAAATACCCAAAATTTTGATTTAGAAAACGTTAAAAGGTCATAACTCGTGTTTACGAGATCATAAAGTGACGATTTTTTTTTCAAATCGATCATCTTTCCGAGAACTACGATTTGAAAAAAAAAATTATTGTATTTGGATCCCGTAGCTAGGAGTTATTGCATGTCAAAGTTTTTTTGACCGAACAAACTTTGAGCGAGCATATCTCTTAGTTACGAATTCCGAACTCGACAATTTTTTTTTTCAAATCGTAATACTTGGAAAGACGATCGATTTGAAAAAAAAAATCGTCACTTTCTGATCTCGTAAACACGAGTTATGACCTCTTAAAGTTTTCTAGATCAAAATTTTGGGTATTTCGTGCAAAACGGCAAACCTCGAGGGTACTATGTGAATTTTCCGATTGTTAAAATTCCAATATGTCAATTTTTGCATCTTACAAAATTGTTGTTTTAATCTCTCCGGCTCAATAATAATGAGAATTTAGTAATGAGTTTCAAATTGAAGCTACAATATATTGTTGCCACATACGATGTTGTAGGGAAAATAGTGTGATTATATGATGCTACCAACTTTTTTTTTTGGTGTAAAGGAAGTCACCTGGGTGATGTTAGTGCGCTGCTGACGAGGTTTGAATGTCACGAGTACCCCTAAGATGAGAATTTACTAATTAAGGTAATTGACATCTACATAATATTACGCATTTTAAGACAATCATGGGAACTAGGTTTAAGTTGAATGGAATCATTGTTGAGAGCAAAGGTCAAGTACTCCGTATTATTTATATTTTACTCCGTAAATCTCTCAAATTTAGTGTCTACAAAAATCAAGGTTATGATTAGATTACGACTCTTGAAAGTTACTTGCTATAACAGATGCAAAAAAGAACAATAAAAAAAGGCAACACACCGATTTATTCACTAACGATTTGTTAGCTACGTCCACATGCCAGAGAAAGGAGAGTTTTATTAATGTCGAGGAATTTTACAGAGTTTCATGATATGCATAACTGATAGTGTAAAGTTTAGAGAGTTTATATACGGAGTATTACTTTCTAAGAGCTAATACAAAAAATCTAGAATAAGCCCAAAACAAAACCCGAACTCAAACAGATTAACAAATACTGTTTTGATTTTGGGGGCGTTTCCCCCAAGTCCCCACCGGGGTGTTTCATAGTCGTTCGAAGTGAAGACCAACAGATCTAAGGCACAAATTTAGCATTAGTTGATGAGTATATATCAATATGGGTCTACAAATTACCACTCTAACTACCACGTAATATTTTAGACTTTTAGACAGAGTAATAATAGAAAAAACATTTGACCGTGTAAAAAATCTTTATTAATAGTGATAATAGAAAAAACAATCATCTATCTAGACATCTTCATCGATCTTTATTGATTCTTTAGACGACATGCTAATTCGTCAATACATATATTTATTACGTACTTGATCATTCAACAAAAGAATCTTTATATTCAACTTTAATTTTATAAATTTTATAATATGATCAATTATAATAAAACCTCTTTACTACTGGAGTAGTCCATATAATTTAGTACGAGCTATTAAAAAACGCGTAGATCGTCATATATTAGTAGACTAGTAATAATAGCATATAGTAGTATACTTAATAATATACTCCATCTGTCTAGGTCAATTGTTGTCCTTTTATTTTGGCACAAAAATTAATGAAAGAGTAAGAGACCATTTGTGGTTATAAAGTGGACAATAGTTTCATTGGAAATTCAAATTACTCTTAGAAAAATCTCCTAATATAGAAATGACAATAATTAACCGAGACACCTAAAAAAGAAACATGACAACAATTACCCGGGAGGAATGGAGTAATAAGTATATGCGTTGCATGTCCTAAAGATTTGGAACAAGAACAAGCCTACTATATTTATATACACAAAAGATACATATATAAATTTCGACAACCACCATTGTTGTAGCATTCTACACTCTTTGCATGTTTAAATTTTATTTAGATTAGAAATTTAAGGAAGACAAATAAAAATAATTAAACAATCAAGTAGATAGATAGCTAAATTAGAAGAGAAAAATAAGTGAAGAAAATAATGGGAAGAGCTCCTTGTTGTTCTAAAGTAGGTTTACATAGAGGTCCATGGAGTGCTATTGAAGATGCCTTACTAATTAAGTACATTGAAGCTCATGGTGAAGGTCAATGGAGATCTCTACCCAAAAATGCTGGTAATTATGCTCTCAATAATCTTTCATTATTATATATTGATCAATATGGTAGCAATGGTCTACAAGGGGGGTAGCAGGGGCGTTCGTCACTATTGAAGTTTATAAATTTCGAAATTTTTAGAAAATTTTTAAATTTTTTCAAAGTTACCTTATACTATTACCCTTTTGCTTCCGCTGACCTCAAATCACAGCTTCGCTACTATATGGTAGGAGTATATTAGTGTTTTTTGTTTGAATTAGGTTTATATGCACATAAATGAAATCAATAATATACGGTTGGTCTTATGTAAGATTGTTGTATGATCATGTTTATCCTAACCTCATGATTAAGACCAGGTGATGGTGGACACTAATTCGGTCGTAAGCTAGAATCCTTCCGGGATTGTTCTGCCTTAATGGCTTCTTTAACACATAAAAAAAAATCCTTATCGTTAAATGAGGTTCATTACATAAAACAAGGTGGTTATACGATTTACAGACTACAATGGTACGTAATCTTATTTGAAGTTCTATAATATACTCCGTATAGTTTAAGATCTTCCACGCATCCAAGGTTTAACGAACTTAAAATATTGTGTCTTTTTTCGCTTTAACTTCATGAGGCTCGATATTTATAAAGTTGTGGAAATATTGATATACTGATCATGCATGTAGGACTCCTAAGGTGTGGAAAGAGTTGTCGATTGAGATGGATGAATTACCTAAGGCCCGATATTAAAAGAGGCAACTTTACTCAAGAAGAAGATGACCTTATTATAGGGTTGCATGCATCATTAGGCAACCGCTGGTCTCAAATAGCCGGAAGGTTACCAGGTCGTACAGACAACGAGATTAAGAATTATTGGAATACCCATCTTTCTAAGAGGCTTCGAACCAATAAAAACGAGTCAAACACCTATAACAAAGTGTCCAAACCAAAGTCTAAAACCAAAAGAAGAAGGGAAAAGGCTAATCAAATCAAATATGTGGGTGAAGGACTAGAGACAAAGATCCATTTACCCGAACCCAATAGGGGTAATTCGTCTGTGGTTTCATTGACAAGAAATAGTAGCAACATGAGCTTTGAGACAAATGTGAGTACTAATACAATGTGTACAATTACTACAAGTGCCTCTTCAAGTCAAAGTCAAAGTCAAGCTCAGAGCTTGAACCAAGAAGAGATATTATTTGACCCGGATAACATCATATTGAGCGATCCGTGGTTGTCAAATGATGTCAAAATTGTTGAGGAAAATGGGTTTGATAATTATATCATGAAAATGGGATTATGTGGTGATTATGTTAACCTAGATATAATCCAACCTCATGATTATCATAACAACAAGCAATTTGAGGAGTTATATGAGGAGTATCTACATTTGATCAAGGAAGATCATGGGCAAATTGGTAATAATGATAATGAAGAAGTTCGGCTAGATTCATTCACTGAATCTTTTCTTATCTAATTTATAACTCCGTTTTTTTTATTTTAGATAATAGTTAGTTGTTTTACAAATATTTTTGTGTAAAATCAGCTTACAATGCAGTTTTTGTCATGATCTAGCGAATCTGTAATATGGAATATGGAGAAAAAGATTATACATCGGATGTACTACCTCAGATTATTATGATTTTGAGTTTTTGTGCATTTTTTTCGAGTTTTGTAAAGTTAATAAATTAAATTTTATATCTTATATATGATGTTTTTTTAGTGTTATTGTAATTTTTTTGAGCTTAATTTTTAAATTAATAAACTCAAAAAACTTTATAGTAAAATTATACTATACTCAAAAACTTTAATCTAAAGTTCAAAAACTATATTCCATGTGGTAGTACCTCAGAGGTACAATCCACTAACTGTGGAATATGTGTATTAGTGGGTTGTATTTACCGTATAAAATATCATAAAAAATTTTAGTTTGAGAATGCAAACACACGAAATATTACAATTATTAATATACGTTTAGAATGACTAATTGTAAGAGTTAACAATTTATGACCAAATACTCACTATAGATAATAAATTGGGGAAAGATGTTACCGTATCTAATATTACGCTTGCGAAAAAATCATCCAAAAGTTACGGTTCCACTAGTAAAGACTAGTTGTGTATTTATAATACAGTGACGATATGTGTAAATACGTTAAAGGTAAAGAAACAATTTTTGGCAATGTAAGCAAATAAATTGTCAAGTGAAAAAAAAAATGGGGAAGGAAAGAAAAAATCACTTTGACAATTTCGTTTTAACTAATGAAGCAATAAATGATGTTAACAAAGCAATTAAGTAATGACACAAATTCTCATTTGTGACGGTCACTATTCGTCACAAGCTTGTGACGGGTCGAATCCCTCTCACAAGCTTACAAGTGAGATGGCAAATGGGAAATCAATGGTTTCCCACTTGCAAGCTTGTGAGAGGGATTCGACCCGTCACAACAGTGACGTAGCCAATGCATGGCCAACACGGGCCATGGCCCGGGTAATGTTTTTGATTGCAGTAATATATAATTAGTTACTTAGAATATGCAGATGGTGTAGCTTGCCATAATGGTTCCTTTACTTTGTAGAAAGGTGTCTTGATATATGCAGAGGTTGTGGGTTCAATAACCCACATTGCTGTCACTTTTTTTAAATTTTCTATTTTTTTACGAGTGACAACTAGCGTATTAAAAATCGGCCCGGGGAACTATTTAATCCTGACTTCGTCCCTACGTCACAAGCTTGTGACGAATAGATTCGTCACAAGTAAGACCAAGTGAAGTAATGAAGCAATTAAGTGATGAAGGAATAAATAATGAAATAATTATCTTACAATCAAAGAAGCGCATCTAGTGTAGTGGTATCATAGTACCCTCCCACGGTACTGACCGGGGTTCGATTCCCCGGATGCGCATTTTTTTATTAGTTTCATACAATCTTTTAGTATTTTTAACCCTGCATTTTGTAGGCAAATTGGTGTGATTATTATAAGACAATACAAACATGGATGATAATAATATGGGTTTAGCTGATAAATTGATTAAGTATGACAAACTCGAGACTAAAGACTCCAACAATGTGATAAGTAGAGCTGGCAAGTCTGACCCGACCCGAAACCCGAGCAAAACCGACCCGACCCGACCCGATGACGACCCGTAACCCGTTGACGACCCGAAAATCAGTGACCCGAACCCGACCCGACATTGACCCGACCCGATATTGACCCGATTAAATTGACGCTCTGACAATTATTAACCTTGATAATGATCAAAATGAAAGTGATTTATTGTTTAAATTGATATGTTTGACTTAATAATGAATTAATTAAACCAAATAATAATTTAAAACTAGATTTAATGGAAAAATATTGAAATATTACGAAAAAATAACCGGACCCGATTACGACCCGACCCAAACCCGACCCGACCCGACCCAAACCCGACCCGACCCGATGTATCATTTGACCCGAAAATGACCCGACCCGATAACGACCCGAACCCGACCCGACCCGACCCGGAAGGGTTGTCTGACCCGATACGACCCGAACCCGATACGACCCGAACCCGACATGACCCGACCCGAACCCGACCCGACTGACCCGATTGCCACCCCTAGTGATAAGCATGGATGATAATAATATGGGTGACAGAGTTTGTAGCTATGCCTTGGAAACAGAACAAAGAAGTTAACCTTAAGGAGCAAGTTTTGTTATCGGAGAGTCGAAAGAAGACAGAAAACCATGTTGATAACTACAACTGTATTAATGAGGATGATGATACGGAGCTTTGGTATGGTCGTATGGATGTACATTCCGAAGGCTTAATACAGTTTTATTTGTTTACTATTTGAAAATAAAAATTCAATTTTATTTGTTTATAAAGTTTTATTTTCGCATTTTCTTAACAGAAATACTAAATACGCCATTTATTTAGGTATGAAACTAGTCAAATAAAAATCATGCCTATGAACTTGGCATACATTAATACACGAAGGGATCAGTGGTCTAAAACCCTAAAGCGGTTTTGCAATACAACATTAAACTGTACGCAAAAGACCATGATATATCTCATTTTACAAAGACATGGGAGTTATAAGTTATTGTGAAAGTTATTTTACGGGGATAGATATTAATATAAGGGCACATGTTAGAAACCGATAAAAGTAATAATAATCTTTTTTGACAGATTTATCCATTAATAAAACATACATCGGTTTTTATTGTCTATGCTTTTAAATTTGTAACCTACCTCTCTTAAGTAAAATCTCTAAAAATATGTTAAACACACTACTATTTTTTCCCTGAATATTGATCTTGCCCAAGATTGTCCCGCACGCACTTTTTTTCGCTCACTTAGCACATTTAAATCGCTCACCATGTCTATTTATAATTTTATACGTGAATCATGTTCTCCAAATTCTCACCGAAACGAAGGGAGTAGACAAAATAAATGAAAGTGTTTCCATAATTAAATTTTTTGGTTCGTAATATAACAAGGTTTATCATAGTGATTAAGATGAAAGTATCGTGAGAGTAGATAACAATAATGTTGATACATTACCGTATATTGTATGTGCCTTAATAAAAACCTTGTTGTTCATCAACCACATAATAATCCAAATTCTTCCTTTTCCCCCTCCCCATCCATACCAACTAGTAAATTATACAACTAGTTTAACAAATAACTAATAATATAAATTTGGAGCTTTATAATAAGGAAGTTGAGCTTATATGTACATCTTACGAGCTTTATTGAAAAGAAACTAAACGCCATTATATAAATTTTAAACTCAAAATATTATAACGAAACTCAAAAATAATACATATAACCTCAATTAGATTTTAATTTGACAACTAAAAAAATTAAAATGTAACTAATTTAAAAGTCGCAACGATTGCGTATAAGCTAAACTAAATTGATATTTAATGTACCATGCTCATATAAATCTGTACCCTTCAAAGATGGTAACAAAATTAAATACGAGTATGTTTCAAAATTTGATTGGTATACATTGAATTCATCAAGAATAAAACTCCAGATCATTAATGCTATATGAATTATATTCCCCTTATAAAAAGATCCTCATAAATTTTCTGTATAGTAATCAATTTTCTAGTATATTTTTCATATATTTTGTATAGTATTTTGGGAAAACTATATATTATCATCCGAGATTTATGGTAATTGCCTTCATTATAAAAGGCATATATATAACGTGAATAATAATAACGTACACAAAAAAAATGATGCGTTACATTTTCTCTCTTGCACTTTTATTTTTATGGTCGTCTACCGTAGCAAATGCCGTCAATCTAGTCCCTCGAACATGTTCAAGGATAGCCAAATCCGAACCAAATGTAAAGTACCACTTTTGTGTCACGACACTTGGTTCGGATCCTCGAAGCTCCACTGCTAGCCTCGAAGAATTGGCAACAATCTCCTTCCAATTGAGTATATCCAGAGCGAAATCTATTTCAAAATTAATTGACAATCTTTTAAAAAAGTCGAAATATGACCCTTTTCAGAAGAGTGCTTTAAAGGGGTGCCAAGAACTTTATTTGGATATTCCGGAAGATATGAAAGCGGGTCTTAAATCTTTAAATGAGAAGGATTATAATACGGCGAATATTGAAGTAAGCGGAGTAATAACTTCAGCCGATACATGTGAAGATGGATTTAAGGAAAGGGAAGAATTTTCTCCATTAACTAAACAAAATAGTGATTTTATGGAGTTGACGGCTATTTCTCTTGTTTTTACCAACTTGTTGAAATAATTTTATACTCCGTATTTGAATAATATTTGTGTAAGCCGATAATATTAAGGTTTAAAAAAAGATAAATGTGACTTTTGTTAACGATTTTACAATTATTAGTGTAGATTTATTTCTATATAAGACTCGTTCATTGATGGTTAGTTTATAGTATACGTACCTGTTTTATTACTTTTTATATACTCCCATTTTTCTATCAATTTTTAATTAGTCTCTCAATAATTTTATTGAGAGAACCGTCTTTCAGGAGTCCTACTGTCTATAATCTTATTAATTGAGCATAGGGTTGACAATTTGACATAGAAATTCTAACTTCTACTCCGTACATTGTAAATTTATAAATACCGCCTCTTCTCAAAAGAAAATTTACAAGTATATATATCCCTTAAACCCTATTTTAACTTGGATTAGGACGTTAATTTTCTCCAATAATTCTCTAATTAGGAGTCTTTAATTAAACTTTCTTAATTTAAATCCTATTTCACTTGAGAATAGGAGACTAAATGCACCTATATAAATCATGAAAAGGGTCCATACAATATCATTAAATCACAATGGCTTTCATCAATGGCAAATTCATTGAAATACAATTAACTCCCGATGACTATAAACTAGAATATCCCTACACCCTAAGTATGGCCGGGTTTTTGGGTAATAACTTGTATGACACGGTATCTCGACTAGACGATTTTGATTACTTCGAGCTAAATGATGCATACAAGCTTATGAATATGTGTTTGGGTGATGAATTGGAGTATGGTTACGCGGTAGACGATCAGCTAGACGAGAATGACAAACTCGAGACCAATGATACTTATTGTTTCATCAGCATGGTTGATAGACTTTCTAGCTATGCCTTGGAAAAAGAAGAAAGAAACCTTAAGGAACAAGTCTTGTCAACGGAGAGGCGAAAGACGAAAGGAAATCAGGTTGATGACTACAATTGTACTCCTATTGACGAGGATGATGATACGGAGTTTTGGTATGGATGTACAATCCGAAGGCTCAACCGTGCGAAAGGACGAGGAAGAACTAATTATGGAAAGAAGAAGATATTGAAAGGGTCGAGCAAGAACTAATGCAAAGAGGAACATATTGAAAGAAAAGAGATTATAAATTATTCTCTCTTGTTTTATATAAAAGAAAAGAGGAGCATATACGTATTATGTATGCATGGAATTTACTATTTGAAAATAAAAATTCAATTTGATTTGTTTATAAAGTTTGTTTTATTGTTATCAAATAAGTCACAAACTCACAATCAATACTTTTGTATTTCAATTTCAACTAGTTTTGTGACCCGCGAAACTCGCGGAGTCATCTCCATTATGTAATCAACATTTACTTCTATTTTGCTATCGCGACTGTACAATTACATTGTAGCGATTTGAATATATCAAAGAAAGCTAATTTAAAAAAATGAGAAGTTGTATACAATTTGATTGGATTTCAAGGCTGAAATGACATTTCGTAATTTATTTGTCAAATATACAAAAATACAATAGAAAGAAAGGAAACTAAAAATTTAAAGAACTTGGGCCTTGTAATGTGTACTTCTAGGGTGTACAGTGCAATGAAATTCAACACAACTCAAACAAAGTTGTAATTTGATTTCCAATCCTTGAGTTTTATAAGCTCCTTTTCATCAGAATTGGAGAACGCTCGAACTACAAACTTTTGCACTAAATGCTAAAACATATCCCTGCAATTAGTGAAACCAAGTACCTATTGTGGATTTTGACAATAACCTCATCCATTAGCTTTCATATTGTGTGGTGAGACCTATTATAAGAGTGAAACCCAATTCATGTGCAATAAATCCACTTTATTAAAAATACAAACAATAAGGCAATAAGTAATGAAAAATAAAATGTCGATAGTACAAACCAAAAATATGCATAAATAGTTAAATATCAAGCCAATGACAAATTCATATTGCTTATTAAGAAAAATGGGCATATTCATCTTAACTTTAAGATGGGTTAAGTGTCACAAATAAACAAAAAAAATGGATTGAGATTAGCAAAAGGTTTGTCCCATTCTCCATTCTATGCAAGTAGGGCGTTATTTAACCGTTTATTTTTCTTCGCCATATTTAAAGATACATCTCATTTATCAATAACCACTATATATACTAACGCAGGTTCTTCGGCCCAATCATTTCCAATCAACAATTGAATCATCATCAATACAAGTTTAACAAAAATGGAACAATAAGTGTGAAACCACATTAAACTAACAATTCATAATACAAATTCCGGAAAAAAAGGATATTGGACTCACCTTAACAAATACGAGGAAATTGGTGAATGGCGTAATTTGAAAACCCTTGTACACAATTATACAACAATTTAAGATATGAGTAATTTATAGACAATTAGGAATAAAGTACCTAAAAAGAAATCATAATTTGCACCAAATTATAAAGCAAACTTGTTCATCATGGAAAGTTGAATACAAAAGACAAACCTCTAGCTACTAAGTGAGCATGGAGAAAAGCAAACCCACACAGTAAACGAACTTAACATGACATACATGATGAATAATTGTGATGATGACGAGGGAATATGAACATTTTAAATTATCTTTACATAAGATTAATTGATGCAAGCAATTAAAAAGAGAGCGAGATAAATATGAATAAATGAGCATTAGTGAATTGTGAAGAAGATCGACAATCATGTAACAGACATAGAGTATTGAAAGAGGACACGACTGAAAAAATTCATGTCTTTCTAGTAACCGTACAATACAAATGAACGTAGAAAGAGGACACGTAGAAAGACTACAACACTACATTGGAAAAAAAAATACAAAGACATTGTAAACTAAACAAACACTAGTTTTACCCCGTGCAAGATTGCACGGGAGTGTTATTCAAAACTGTAATAAACTATATTTAACTAAATAGATATGTTATTTATATAAAGTTTGACAATGAAGTATTAGATTGATCAGTTCTTACATTTACGTTACAAAAAGTAACTATATTCCTATGATATTCATTTCAGTTTTAGTTATGTGTTAAAATTTTTGCTTTAAAATAAACATGAGCATATGTTATTTCAAAAAATTGGAATTTTTAATTATTTTACTATTTTATATTAGTTTTTGCGTTAATTTTTTTTTTTTTAAAGTGTACCTAATTTCGGGTCGAGTTCATGGGTCACGTATGTCTTGATCTAAATGTTCGGGTTATTATCAGGTCATATTTGCCACAATCCGCTTCTTCACATGGGTTGGTCCTTAACCCGGCCCGGTGTCCACCTCTAGCTATAAGTTGCACACACTTTACCACCTTGTAGGTACCCTATTTACTCGCCTTATCATATCAAACCCTCATCCCATATACACATATCAAACCCAAGTAAAATATGTGTATCATGAATTTTAAAACCGTAAACTCATATACACATACCAAACCCTCATCAAATTTCCCCCATCCCCAAATATAAACCACAAAATTGTAAAACGGCCCCTCTCTCGGCCGATTCTCTTCCGCCTTTCATTCACTCCTTGTTAGCATCCCCAAATGAACAAACACATGTTTAAATCTAAGTTGATTATTTCAATCTCAATCCAATACCACCATTCTGCTTAAATGTCTTCATTTTAGCCCGTAAAAATTACAGTAGTGGTCTACAAAATTAGTTTAATATTGGTTTCTAATGAATTTATTTTACTTTTGGGTTTATGGCAATTAATAGATTTTTACGTCTAATTAGGAATTAACTGATTTATCTTTTATATTATTTTAAATTTTTTTCCAGTTTTTTCCAGTTTTTTAATTAAGTTTTTTTCTTCCTTGAGATTTTTCTTTTTCGTCATATAAAAGTCCGTTATTTTGGGTTTATGTTTTATTTTTTGGGTGAATAAATTATGTTAATACGGAGTATTTATTTGTGTTTCTGACGCACAACATTACCACCTCGAAAATTTGGTCCTATTTTATCTACATAAGTTAAAATAATAGCCTTTTTTTTATATTTTGATAACCAAATTAAATAAGATCAGTTAAATGATATGTTTTTTTGGATATTTGATTTCTTCATCATAAAAAAATTATTTCTATAAATATTAAGTTTAAATCGGACATTTTAGATCCATGTTGTACTCTTTGTTTTCTTTTGAATTCCACAGGGAAAGACATCTTGTTATTATTTTCTCATAAAATTTATATTATATATATTTTTTTTTTGCAAGAAAAGGTATAGATTCTTATTAATCCTCAAGGAAAAAAAAAGAATACAAAGTTCTTACAATAATATCCCCTAAGAGTTGAAAGAATGACTCTATTAACTATTGAGATTATCTATAATCTCATTATATACAATATCCTTAGTAATAGCTAAAATTCTAATACTAACAACTAACTGAATTTGTCGAACAAGACTTTCCACTGGTCTGTGATGCCTAGAGAATACCCGAGCATTCCTCTCCCACCATATGTAGTATACAGTAGCTGCAATACTGCATCTGAGCCAGACGCTATGCCAATGCTTCCTTCTTCTCCTATTCTGAATCTAGTATAGCTCTGCAAAAAATTTATATTATATTTATCTATAACACAATTATTATTTTTAATATAATTACAAAACATATGGTAATATGATAAAATATTTAAGAATAAACAAATATATAAAGGACCAACTTAAAATTGACAAATACGAAGTAATAACTGTGAATACAGTAGTAAAACTAAATTATGTTTTGGGGTTTCAAAGAATGGCCCACCCAAACAAATGAAAAAATTGTTGTTTGATGATGTGCTTAAGAAGAATGCATGAAATGTTTGTGTTTTAATAGATGGAGGATTGTACAATTTTTTGTACCATTCATACTGCATCATACAGTATAATGATCCAAAATGTTGAATTTTTTAAATTTTAATTGTACCAATCCTACTGTATAATGTTCCAAAATATTGGATTTTCTAAATTTTTTGCATAAAAGCGTATGGTCACATTAATATCCATTTAGTGAATTGCTGTAATCCTCTCACGCTTAAAGTTATATAAATTTTCGTCGATTAAAAAAATCTTACCAGGCTTTAAGTTAATTAAATCACGTCGTTTGAAAAATTTGTAATTAAATAAAATATCAAATTTGAAAAACTTAATAAATTAAAGATTAAGGATGAGTAAGATAGAAATACTCCAGAAATTGAGTGCAAAGTTCAACAAAAAAAATGTTGTGTAATGTGGTGGGTCCCACTTGGGAAAAAATAGAAAGTGTAGGATAGAGTGATGATGTGGCTTCATGAGCATGCAGGAAAAGCTTTAGTTTTAATAGAAGAAAGATTATATAGTACAAGACTACTCATCGCCGGCAAGCCCTTCGCTGGACTCCCGCCCCATACGCCGCCCGCCCCTACTACGTCAACCCCTTCGCGCCAACATATTATCAACTTGTTGAAATAATTTTATACTAGTATACGAATAATATTTATACGAATAATATTTGTGTGAGCCGATTTAATAATATTAAGGTTTAAGAAAAGATAAATATGACTTTTGTTAACGATTTTACAATTACTAGTGTGGGTTTCTTTTTTATATAAGGCTCACTCATCGATGGTTTATAGTATACGTACCCGTCTCTCAATAGGTTAATTGAGAGAACCGTCTCTTAGGAGTCTTACTTGTCTATGTTCTTATTAATTGAGCACAGGATTGACAACTTGACATAGAAAATACATAAAAATCACATATGTATTTTAACTTTTCTTTTGTAAAATTACAAATACCGCCTCTTTCATTCTCAAGAGAAAAATTACAAGTATATATCCCTTAATCCTTATTTTACTTGAATTAAGACTTGAATTTTATGATTTTATTAGTTGAGTATATGATTGACATTGACAATATAACATAGAAAATACATAAAAAATCATTTATATATATTTTTCAACTTTTTTGTACAAAGAAAATTTACAAGTATATATCCCTTAAAACCTATTTTAACTTGCATTAGGAGTTTAGGACGTGAATTTTCTCCAATAATTCTCTAATTAGGAGTCTTTGATTAAACTTTCTTAATTTAAATCCTACTTCCCTTGAGAATAGGAGACTAAATGCACCTATATAATCATGAAGACGGTCCATACAATATCATTAATTCACAATGGCTTTCATCAATGGCAATTTCATTGAAATACAAGTATCTCCCGACGACTATAAACTAGAATATCCCTACACCCTAAGTATGGCCGGTTTTTTGGGTAATAACTTGTATGACACGGTATCTCGACTAGACGATTTTGATTACTTCGAGCTAAATGATGCATACAAGCTTATGAATATGTGTTTGGGTGATGAATTGGAGTATGGTTACGCGGTAGGTCAGCTGGACGAGGATGACAAACTCGAGACCAATGATACTTACTGTTTCATAAGCATTGTTGATAATGATAATAATATGGGTGAAAGCCTTTCTAGTTATGTCTTGGACAAAGAAGAAAGTAACCTTAAGGAGCAAGTTTTGTCAACGGAGAGTCGAAAGACGAAAGGAAAGCAGGTTGATGACTACAATTGTACCGATGAGGACGAGGATGATACGGAGTTTTGGTATGGATGTACAATCCAAAGGCTCAATCGGGCGAAAGTACGAGGAAGAAGTAATGGAAAGAAGAAGATATTGAAAGGGACGAGCAAGAACTAATGCAAAGAGGAACATATTGAAAGAAAAGAGATTATAATTTATAAATTAGTCTTTCTTGTTTTATATACTATATATACGGAGTATATACGTATGAATAAGTATGCATGGAATGAATTTACTATTTGAAAATGGAAAATAAATTTGATTTGTTTATAAAGTTTTTTTATTGTTATCAAATAAGTCATCACAATCAATTCTTTCGTGTCCCAATTTCAATGTTATTATTAGCTTCGTAATCGAATTTATGATTATACGGAGTATAGGTTTACCCTACTTTTTAAGCATAATATGCTAAGGGTGCCGATAATCGCACTTGCCATCTTAGCCCTCTTTTTTTTTCTTTGCAAAGATCATAAAATAAAATAGCTCTTATTGTAGTTACAATTAAATGATGCGGAAGAATTCCCTGTATACTAAGGGAGTAAGAGTTCTTACAATTTTTTCATCCAAAATGTATTTTCTTAAATAAGAAAACTAATGACCATAAAGTACATATAAAACTATAATAAATTAAATAAGAGTACTATATATATATATATATATATATATATATATTAACTAGAAATCAAAAGACTTAATGGGAAGACCTAAATGTATAAAATTTAATTTTGAAAATATAATTAATATGCAGGGTGAAATCCTAAATAAGAATGTTGGCATAAGATAAAGAAAAAAAAAAGGATTTACTTGAATTACATTAATTAAAAATTATGAAATCATTGTGATGTCAATATAAATTATTTATTATTTATTATTTATTTGGTGTAGTAGCTATATATGGAAGTAGTGAGAGTAGCATTAGTAGCAAACTAGCATACTTACCCGTGACTCTGTGAGTATCTGACAGTCTGACGCGAACATGAACTCGACATAACCCGATTTATTTGTCAGGTCAACGGGTAACTCACATTTGTCATTTGAATTTTATTTAATAATACACTTTTATATGATGTTTTCTTAAAATTAGGATTACGATAATTATCAATACATACTACTCCCTCTGTTCCAGTGAGATGTTTACACTTGCTTTATTTTGTGAGGGGGAAATAAAGGAAGTGTAAACTATTGACTGGGAGTCTGGGACGGAGGGAGTATTCATTACCTCTGCTGCTAATATTATTACTTACTCTACTCTTGAATCTTGATGTCACAGGTCACAACCATTACTTTCATTATTTTTTTTATTAGTCCATTCACTCTATTGCATGTTATTACTCATTTACTCTTACTTTAATTACTCACGATGCTATTTTATGACATTTTTTAAAATTATGATTAATAAAAAAAATTATCATCTAAATTATAAATTACATTCACTAGACTTATTATTACTAATGTAACTTTAATTTTACTATTTCCGTTATTTTCATTACCTCGTTGTTATTTTTACTTTTGCTACTTTCACAACTACTACAGTTAATAAATAATCAACTATATTATATTTACACCAATATTATGTCATAACTTTTACTAATAAAAGTTATGTAATTTTTAATCCATCTTATTCCAACTTTCTAATTTATGATGGTACTCTTAATTTTTTTTTCTTTTGCAAACTAGACACTTCAAATTTAGAAACATATTTACTCAATTAATCATTTTATCAAAAGGCCTAAAAAGTCCAAATAAATTGGCGGCAAAAACATCCGACCTTCGCGCCATAAAACAATCTCTTTAAAACTAGTTTAAATAACACCCTTAAAAAAAAAACCTACAAATAACACAAACACAAACAAGTAAAAACAGTAAAAATCAACAATGGAAGAAGAAACCAAAACCAAAAGCAGTAAAAAACAAAACTACTGGTTATTAAAAACAGAGCCAGGAGAATGGTCATGGGAAGACCAATCAAAAAACCACGGTAAATCAAAATGGGACGGGGTAAAAAACAAGCAAGCTCAAAAACATCTGAAATCAATGAAATTAGGTGATTTATGTTTCTTTTACCATTCCGGGTCGAAATCTCGCCGCGTTGTTGGCGTGGTTAGTGTGGTTAAGGAGTGGTATGAGGATGGAGATGGTGGAATTGCGGTGGATGTGGCGGAGGTGGGGGAGATGAGACGGGTTGTTGATTTAGCGGAGATGAAGGCGGATGAGAGGGTTAATGTGGCTGGGTTTGAGTTGTTTCGGCAGCCTAGGTTGTCGGTTGTGGCGGTCGGGGAAGAGGTTTGGGAGCGGGTTTGTGAGTTAGGCGGTGGGTATGTGGGTGATGGGGGAAGCGAGGACGGGGACGGGGACGGGGACGGGGACGGGGACGGGGACGGGGATGAGGACGAGGACGAGGACGAGGACGAGGAATGAGTTTGTGTTATGTTTTTTTGTTTGGGCTTATTTACGAGCGATTGGATTAGGGTTGTAGCGTTGCACCGTACTTGTTTGTGTTTTAGCCTCGTAATTGTTAGTCATATGTAAAAACTTTTATGTAGAAGTAGAATTATTAATGGAAGAAACGTATTCATTAGTGATTATTTATCGTATTAATGCAATTTAATTAACTTGTTAGTTCGTCAAATATGCTTATGTAGCTCACACTCTTACTATGTCAAACGTGTCACAAACCAACCTGAACAATACGGAGTATAAATAAATAAATAATGCAGAATGCAAATTTGTAACCTAAACTTATTGTCCATAATATTCAATTTAAACTCATTGGTCATCTTATTAAATCATTAAAATGAGATGAAAAGTAACCATGTTATACTTTTCATAGTTGCATGACCCAATCAAAACCATAAGCTTTGATAGTTTAATTTCACTTGTTGGATTGAAACAATCCCAATTAAACCCAATGACCTAGATTAGTCACACCTCAACTCCTCAAGTAAGACTTAATCTTAAAATTTCATATTAGTGAAACCCGTTTTGCTCAATAACTATACAAAATCATTTTACAAAAGACTAACTGATATTCATGAGATAACGATAATGAAATTCAGTATCACTCGACCGATGATAGCGTTTCACCATTACGCACAATGCACATACGGAGTATAAGTTTAGTCCAAGGTGATTCTCTTCAATACAATCGAAAGGTTCCAGTGTCCTACAGTCTTGATTCCTTGGTCCCTCCCTAAAAAAAATGGACCATTTAATTGAAAATGACATGAATCGGGCTATCTTTTGGTTGGATACTTGTATGGGCCTATCTAATTACTACTGAACCTTAGTTTTCACCAATTGGGCCCATCAGTATGGAGTTAATTTCAGCTACTCAGTATTTGAAGAGCTGTTTTTCTTTAGATTATTTTCACTTCCAATTATTCCCCAAATTCTCGTTGAAAACGGATACTATCCGTCACAAGCTGAAAACGGATAGCGTTATTTTCATAATATGTAAGTGAGAAGGGCAAGTAAAGGGTAAATGGATCCTCTCACTTGCCCTCTCACTTGCATATTGTAAGAGGGACACTATTCGTTTTTAGCTTGTAACGAATAGTGGCCTTCTTCAGTAAGACGTGCTTCAATTATTCTGACTTGTATGTATATATGGACAATTTAATCTGCACGTAATATAAAACCATGAACATGTGACTAAGGTGTATGGGCATGTGACTAGGCGCCTGTTTCCAACTGGCTAGCCAAATTAGCCATGGCCCAGGCTGACTTGGTGACCCCTTGGTGCGTCCAATTCGATTCGATATGTTTACATGCAACTACGCAAGCCACTCTTGCGTACGATTGTTGAAGGTGTACAACTAAATTAGTCGTATCCACTAATATAACAGTTTTATTTGAGTTTTTGTGTATTTGGAAATTCAAGAGAGAAAAATATTTACATTATGATTTTTATTTATTGCTTAGGACACTCCGAAAAAACCAAAATAATACATTCAGCTTGTGAGTTGTGACCCTCATTCCTTTACTACTTGAATGAATAAACTGCTATGATTCTTCAAAGATTACTTAACTTAAATATTTGGATTATCTTCTGATCATTCTAAACCAAAGTTAAACCATTGTTGGACTAGTCTCTATCAATAAATCTCTCTTTAAACGGATATATCCGTCTGAATTTAAAATTAGGTCAAATAGTGTGTCATTTGCATAAATAGGACAAATATTTTTGCTAATATCAGTAAGTATTTTGTCTTATAAACGCAAATGATATGTTATTTGACATGTCTTAATATTAAAACGGATACTTTATCTTAAATAAGAATTTGTGAATATATAGGTGGAGACCAGTAAGGATCATCTGTCCCACTTTTGTGTCTCATTCTGTGTCCCACTACATACAGATTCTGACATATTACCTATTGTAGAAATAAAATATGCAGTATATATATATTAATTAGCTGATGTGTTAGAATCTGTATGAAGTGAGACAAAGAATGGGACACCAAATGAGACAGATGATCTTTATTGGGCGGAGACAAGCATGGCCTAAAGTAACCCAAAAAATATAAAAGCAAGGGCACACAAACAATGATCATCCTCCAGCCTCCAGCCTCCAGCCCTACGTGTACCCAAGAGCTGCTCGTGTATAAGTGAGCTTAGTTGATGCAATTAGACTATGTTACACACGCACATATTTAAAACAAGTATTTATTAAAGTTACTTACTTGATTATATTCATCTAAAAAAATTACTTTATTGACAAATTTTGCGATTTATAAGTAAGTAAACTTATTTTCTCATCCAATTTCTCTAAAATCCGACAAAAAAAGGGTTGAACATACGTAGTCTTATATTCTCATGCATATCGGTTATCATCTTCAATCAGATATATTTGGAAAGACTTCTAAACATCAACCATCAAACCAAAAATGAAATGATAAAATTGATTTAAAGGCAATACTTTTCTATTTTTCCTTCATAGTTAATTAGTTATAATTAGTAGTAGTTGGATTAAAGCAACGTGTGAGTAATACACAAGTCGGGTCACCCAAAAGTATACACATATCAATCTCACTCACCCCAATTTTCTAATCACAAATTCTAATTTGTAGGCATATTCATCGCAAACTTACAACAAGTCAAGTAGTATTCATGTAGGTAGATAAGACAAAAACAAACTGTATCAAGAGTAACAATCTATTTTATCTTATTTTCTCACATGCATAATATTTGACCAGTCGCAAACTTGTGACTGATATTCCCGCCAGAGCCTTCTTTTCATTTTGTTTTCCTTTTTTTTTCTACCCTACCCTACACTCCATTCTTTAGTGGGCCCAATATCCAACATGATCCAACAATTAGGATATTTAATCCCCCTCTTATAAATGATTCCAACACAAGGCCCCATTTCACATTTTTCACTTATCAAACGACACCGTTTCTCAATTATATGTGTCCTTTTTTCCCCTTATTATTCAACATAAGATTCATTCACTATACGTAACCAAATGATAACTGCAACTACAAGGAAATTAAAAATAAAATAAAAACCGCACCAAATAATTAATTAATTCATCAAATCAAATCAAATTTGAGAAAAAAAAAAAAGATTTTTATCATTTCTGTTCTTCTTCACTCTCCTGTTTCATCAAATTTCTTCCACTATCTTATGGTATAAATTTCATTTTCTCATTTTTTTGATCAATTTTAATATTTCCCAATATAGTGATTATGTTTTTTTTTTTTAATCTTTTCATTTTATTTGATCATTTATTGTTTTATGTCATGTTATTATGTTGGTTATTTTACAATAATGAAATATATAAACCATAACTTATGTATGATTTGCATGTATTCTTTTTATTGGGTATTGTTTTCTTGTTTGTCAAGCATAATTTTTTTCAATGGTTGACTAATTTTTTTTTTGATATTTTAATAAAAAAAAGGTGAGTTTTTTTTTTTGTTATGGGATATTTTTTTAAAAGGCTAATTTACTAAGGGTAAGACTGCTTACATCTCGACGGATAGTTAGATACTTTTGTATTATTGTGTAAGACCGTCTTATAGTTTGAGACAGTGTTTTGATTATTGTGTTACTTTTGAGTTGTAAGATATACTGAATTGTCATAATTTTTGTATGAAGTCATGTTTATTATAGAAATGAGCAAAATTGGGAGTATTTTGGGTTGTTTTAGCTGAATGATTTGTATTTGGTAGGACATTATACTACCACTTTGAGTGAGACTGTTCCTAGAAATATAGATAACATTTGTTATAAACTGTTTACTAGCTAACTGCTAATGTGCTAGATTTGGGATTGTTGAATATTTGTTGGGTGATTTATGGTAATCGATTTATTCTCGGAATATGCACATTAGATGTGTTTTGGCCATACCGGTGTTAGATAGTACTCTGTAGTACTCCTTCAGTCCCGCTCATTTGTTTACTTTTTCCATTTTTGGGTGTCTCATTCGTTATTGTTCACTTGTCATCTAACACCGATATCCACAAATGGTTCCCTCCCCTTTCCTTGGTCTTTGTGCCAAAAACGAAGGCAAACAAATGATCAGGGCGGAGGGAGGGAGGGAGGGAGTATATGCTAATGTTTTAAGGGAGTTGGTATGGATAAGTTGAGTGTTAACCTACTTGTTGAGTTGTAGTATGTTCATAGTAGTTTGTTGCTGCTTGAACATGTTTTGCATATTTTGGATGTTTTCGGCATCAAATTAGGTTCTTTGCAAGCGAAGAGCGATACTGAAAATGTGCTTTCGGGTTGAACTGCTGGTTTTGTGCGCACACATGTTTTATGCTGACAAGGTAGTTTTGTCATGTAAGTTTGTGGACTGCTATGATTTCTGGGTCTATTGATCTTGTGGACATGCAAATGTTGTGTACCTCTAATCTTCTGGTAGGATAAGCAGTAAAGTATAGATTCATTCTGCTTTAGCACTTATATTTTATACGGAGTAATAAAAATTTTCTTCTAGATGTCAATTAACTTAGCTGGTAGAGTCTTTGAGGACGTTATCCATGGGCTGGTTTGAACTCACTGTAAGAACTGCCGTTTTGACTCTGTTTATAAATAGATAACTATTCACAGTAAGCTGTCCTCTGTTGCAGTAAGATGATTGATGGCGGCAGCAGAAGCAAGAGCCGCATGGCAAAGAGTTAACCGTTGTTTTGTACAAGAAGATGCAAAAAGAGCTCCAAAACTAGCTTCTCGACAGCCTTCCAATTCGTCATCTAAACAGCTTGATACAGGGCTAGTCAATGCTGCTGACTCCACTGACCATTTAGCCATAGGTTTCATGCCGTTCAACAGGACACCTCCGTATTCTAATCTACCCTCCGATGCAAAGTGGTGGCTTCAAATGGAGCCTAATTATGTGCACCTAAGAGGCTTGAACACTAACCACTTTAGTGATAGGATAATCAATGTAGAATCGTCTCCAACTTTTACTATGGAAAGCCCTCCTAAAGTTGAAGCAGCTGTAGTTAGTGAGGATAGTGTACAGAGTTTAAAGTTTGAGGACCTTGAGTCTTTTCTCGACGTGAAGAAACATTCAGAATTGACATCTGAGGAACTTAATATTGGTGACAGTAAGGTTGACCAGGATTTTCTTGACGTAAAGAACATGACCGACTATTATGATCTGATGGACATGGAGTTGGTTGGAGGGTCTGTTTCCAAACAATCTACTGATTTTTCGTCTAGTGCCGATTCTTCTTGGGTTGGTGGAGAGAAGATGCCTTGGTGGCGTGTGACAGATGGAGAGGAATTGGCTTCGTTTGTGGCGCATAAATCACTTCTCCATATTGAGAATTGTGATCTTCCCCCGCCTCAAAAGATGAAAGTTAGGAGAGAATCATGTACACGGGCTAGTTTTATGGGTCATGATGAGGTTTTTATGCCATCTGTCGAGTGTGAAACCCGAAGTGAAGCCATATCCAGTCCATCTTCTGCCGGTTCACAGGGAAAACATTGGTCTTCGGCCAAAGAACTTCCACGGCGTGAAAATGTAGCTACTGAAACTCGCAGGTAACAGTAAAATTTTCAAATTTGCTATTGGAGTCGGACACCAATTTTGTGGATTTACAATGAAAGAACGAAATTGAACATATATGTTACTGATTCAGAACTTCATGGTTCATATTTTCATTTTTTGTTTGGATGTAAAGTTAATGAGTAAAATTTCAAATTGTCTAGACCATGCAACCATGATACGCCAGACAAAGGAGTTTTTTCGGAGAACGATCCCAGTAAGGCCAAGCTACTAGAAGCACTCTGTCATTCTCAAACTCGAGCAAGGGAAGCAGAGAGGGCTGCGAAGAAAGCCTATACCGAGAAAGAACATATTCTAAAGCTGTTTTTTAAACAAGCTTCTCAGCTTTTTGCTTATAAGCAGTGGTTCAAATTACTACAGTTGGAAAACAGCCTTGTTCAAACTGGTAGCAACAACAACTCGCCCCCGTCAACCGTCTTCCCTGATCTTCTCCCACAACTTCCCAAGAAACCCCAAAAGTCAAGTAAAAACTGGCAGAAATCCTCTAGAGGAAAGAGGCACAAAAGGGGTTCGCAAGAAAATGAGATTGGTAAATTTGCTGTTGCTTTTGCTGTGGGTTTCACTCTAGTTGGTGCCGGCTTGATTTTGGGGTGGACAGTCGGTTGGTTGCTGCCCACTTTTTAGGCGGTCGGTGATTACCTGATTCTGAACGTTCTTGAATAAGCGTTGTTTCGAGTCTAGTTTTGTTGTCGTCTCGTAGAACGTAATTTACCTAGGCGTTCTTTGGTTCTGTTATGTACAAAGATGGTGTAAATATGTGGATATTTATGTTGGAACAATTTGTCAATTTCTTTGATGTCCATTATGCGTTTAAGATCATTAATATAGTGTTTGCCTGTGTTTTTAAGGCAGTTTAGGAGTGAGCATCTGTGTAAATATGGTAATTGTTCGAGAACTCGTCGTCCCCCATCCTGCATTGTTGGTGGCTTCGGTATTTTCGTACAAACTCTTAACCTTTTTAATTATTGCGATTTCAATTCAATTTCATTTTGCTTCGAAATTTAATAATGTTCGTCCTTACGTATCTAACTAGATAGCGTAACAAAATGGAAAAATGAGCTTAATTCAAGGTATCAACACAGGCAATGACACAGCCTCATTGCAACAGAAATCTGTTCGATATATTTGATACTCCGTATTAATTATAATGAAACAATTTATTATTTCTTATGTATGCGAACCAAAATAGCTAATAGAATATTAAACTAGGACTTATTTTACTCTATCGGGGTTCGAGCACTGTCCCAACAAAAAGTACAGCCCCCGACTTATCTTCCCTAATCACAAACATAAACGGGTGATCTGCCACAAAATTGATTGGAGGCGGCGGCGGATAGTTACGCGTTGCACCTCCGCAAAAAAAGTTCATCTGAGTGACAGCTGCAGCGATCGTCCCACGTGCATTAGCCTCAACAAAGCACTTCTGTGATATCACTTACATAAATCGGCACCGTAATCATTTTGGAAATATTGCAAAACTATTGTAGTTTCATATTTGTCCCCACACTTTAAATAAGGAAGCTCATAGTCTTGCTAAGAAGGCTACGAGCGTGTAATGTAATCATTTTTTACGTATTTTTTTCTTTTTCATGGCGGTGCTTTAGGCATGTTTCTGAACAAAATGCACCTTGTATGGAATTTGGCAGTACATGGTAATCAAATGGATTGACGAACTGACATGAATTTGCTGAAACTGAGTGAGGATCCTGTACAGTTCTACGAAAATTCGTGGTTTTACATTTTCTTATACTTGTTCTTACCACAAAGAAGACGGAAACTAAAATCACACACTGCTGCGACAGAAGTCTGTATGTTTACAGCTTCGGACATTCATGTCGTTTTATGACCATAAAGAGAACAAACAAGTGACTAAGACACGATTACTAGCGATGCACATAGATCGCTTTAGAGGGCAACTTTCTTTTCATTTCGTACGTCTCCTCGGGATTACATGCTTGAAAGTCCCATATATGGTTGCCTGTTGCAAAAACAAGAAAGCAAAAACAGTAAACACCGCACAATTCAGTATCAGTCCTTGTCATAAATGTAGCAAGTTCATGTTATTCATGTCCGAGTGTCAGGGTATGTGAGGTAATATTGAAGAGTCTGAGCAACGTAGGGAGTTTATTAACAATAACACAAATCGACAATGATAATAATTGTACTTTAGCTATAACCAATGAGAGTATAAAGTAATTAAGTGATTATTACATCTGGACCATAAACCACCTTGATAGGGAGTTGATTGAGAATAATGGATTGCCTGTTTATAGTGCTTAAAATCATATTTCCCTCATGTACGTCACCATTACGGCATTTCGTGATCATGAAGACATGAGATTAGTAATTACTTTGCCGCAAATTCTCATTTCAGACACTCATTTCCGTCTGAAACCTTCCGAGTAGTTCAGACGGGATTAATTTCCTATCAAGTATACCATAATCATCTGAAATGAGTCCTACTATTACTTTGGATACTAATTAAACCAGTTACAGCATTTTACCACCTACCTTTCACTTCTACCTTTTTTGTAAGGTCTCTTCCCTTTCCAAAAAAGAAGACCAAATAAGTGATCAGTACCAAACATAGCTAAAAGAGTAAAAGATGATGAACCTTTTTGGGTAAAAAACAAAGTGGTTTAACATATCAAATTCTCATTTCAAACGGCTGAATAATCCTCTAAAATTAAGACGGGTAATATATGATCATTTTATGATACAATGTGAACATGTCCGACAAAAAGTAACCATCAGCTTATTGTTAGAATGTGTTAAGTTTAGGTATAACTTTTTATCATTAAATAGTCGCTTTTTATTATAGAGTGTTTCGGAGAAACTTACCCAAATGCGAGACTTAGATAGTGACAAACCCGACTTCCTCCTCTTCCTACGCACCCTTCCTACCATCACAGTCGCACTGTCATCAGAGAAACTTGAAATGACCGAATTACCCTCACGAACTTCACCGCCTTTTTTCTCAGTAACAACCACATTACAAAAAACACTTTTCTCAGGACTACTACCTCCACTTCCTACAAAACTCAACTCCCCATCGAATGACTTTTGTCGCTTTCGCAGGAACCGGAACGACGAGGACCCAAGAATTGATCTCCCTAGATAGTAAGGTCCTTCTAGCACTGTAGTTGGAGAGGGTGTTTTGGTAAATTTGGCCTCGTTGACAAGTCGAGGAGGTAATTCTAAGCATTTGATGAGATTATGGTGTGATGAAGGTAATGTTAGTAAGGGTTTGCCAGGCACTTGTTCCCAACTGAAGGGGACCGAAGCTGAGGTATGGAGTGGTGTCATGGCACTTGAGTAAGGGTGTTGTAGCAATTTCAGGTTCGGAAATGAGGTTAAGTGTAGTTGTGGTGGTGTGTAGTTTGGTTCGGTTTTTGCTTCGGATGCCATTAAGGTGTAGGGATGTAGGAAATTAAGGAAATGTGAGTAGGGGAAGGTGAGAAAGTGAAAGTTTGTGATTGTGTGTGATTGAAGAAGGGTTTTTGTGTTTTTGTTTGGATGCAACTGTAGCATAACATGCACTTTAGACCTAGCAAACAGGTTAATTGGGTCTCGTTCGGGTCAGGTTAGTTGTGGAATGTGAGAAAGTGAAAGTTTGTGACAATGTGATCGAATAAGGGTTTTTCTGTTTTTATTTGTGTGCAATAAGACCTGGCAAACATGTCAATATGGTCGGGTTCGGGTCAGGTTAGTTGGGGAAGGTGAGAAAGTGAAAGTTTGTGACAATGAGATTGAAGGGTTTTCGTATTTTTATTTGTGTGCAACTGTGGCATAACATGCGATTAAACTTGGCAAACAAGTCAATCAGGTCGGGAAGGTGAGAAAGTGAAAGTTATAGACAAAGTGATTGAAGAAGGGTTTGTGAGTGTTTAGAAGTAAGACTTTGTGAGTGTTTAGTCTTCTTTATAGCATGTCTTTGTCATAATTTACTAGTAAAAGTGATGATAATGGAGAATTAGGAGGCGACTGTCTAGGAGACTATGACACATTATATTATATTATATTTAAATCTATTAATCATTTATGATTAAACTTTTTTAATTATTCTTATAACAATGAAAACATAGGAAGCTGGAATTACATTTGCTTTTATTAAAGTAATAACTACTTGTGTAGCCATTAATAAGTTGATGTGATCTATATCATTGTATATGAATGTGATGGTGTGCTAAGATATACAGAGTATTGTAAGGAGTATTTTCTTAAGTCAATGTAGCAATGTATTAAGATTTAAGATCAATGTAGTTAGATGTATGTTACACTTCACCTTGGTTGTCCATATTAGTTGCATATATTAACTGTACTAGTTAACAAGTACATTGCACTTCACTGTATCCTTTTTAGTTTTTACTATTTGGCTCTACATTCTTCACAAGTAGGGATTCTCATGTACGACGGGAAGCTTAAGACGGGTCAAGTCCCCCTTATAAAGAGTAAGTGGGGGGACAAATGGATCCCCTCACTTACTCTTTGTGAGGAGGCTCCCCGTCTTAAATGAGAATTTGTGTTCGACAAGTGTCCAGCATAAATTGTTGTACTCTTCTTTTCCTAAGCAAGATGAATAACACATAAACCTTTCCCTATTTCTCTCTTAGCTTCTTAATATGGTATTAGAGTCAACGTTAATATGAGGTTACTGGTTCAAATCTTACCACTCTCCTTTCTAAAGTGAAATTAGAGTCTTGTATAGGGAGACCTTCAGTGCATCCACAGCTAAAGCTCAAAGGACATTCATATTTGAGGGCGTATTAGAGTATGAGATCATTAACTGGGCCTATCCCATATCCGTGCGTATCCCATGTGTATGACGTTCTTAAAGAACAAAAGAAAATGATTTTGTGATTTATCACGCTTAATTTTTCCTTTCTTGCTTTCGTTTCCTCCTAATTGAAATTCAAAGTCCAAACAAGGCCTTAACATCACACCAGCAAAATTATAATATTGTTGACACGAATGAAATTTTAAAGTAATGTGTCAACGATATTTAGCAGCACTCTTAACATATATGGATCAAAACGGAGTTGTTTACGTGAACAACGCGCAGTCTTGAAAACGGCCCAAAATTGGCCTAGATATATGCGGGCCCAATGTAAGTTGTCTGAACCTCGTCATTTTTGTGGGATGGAATTTGGCCTGATAAGGTAATGGCCTTTCTTTTTTAGATTGTCTTAGATTCTAAGAACTTAAGGTCCCAATTCCCAAATCACAAGACTATTACATTCAACACCTTTGTCATAGAGAACCTTAGAGGTGGTCAAATGCGAATTTGGGTCGAATACGAGACTGGTTAGCATGGTTTTTTGGCCCACGGATATGCGGGTTAGGGATTATGGATGGGTTCGTGGAACAGGCCGTGGTAAGTTTTGGAATATGCATTGTCAAAGCCCGCCTTGTCAGCTTGCCGGACGGGACAGACCAAATGGGTTCTTTCGTCTATGAACAACTATACTTTGAGTCAAGATTAGTATTGCTCGACTTGGTGATACTTCCCTCAATTCAATTCTTTGATAACATTTATTTTTGAGTGATTTTTAGGGTGACACTTGATTGTATTAGCGTATTTTCTTGAATTATACATGGCCTTTTTATTTTACAAAAAGTGTGATTTTATGAAAGACTTTTTTCTTACAGATCTAAATATGTTAGCTTCATGATTTTCATCTTTTAAATTTTTATATTCTTTTTTCTATATTTATGGTCAAGGTTTACGAAGTTTGACCTTCAAAAACATGTGTTATTAATAGATTGAATTAGAGAGAATATAATAATTAATTGTTTTGATTGGTTTGATATACATTTCAGTATATTTTAATATTAGATTCATGTATGTGTTGGAATCGCTTCTACAAGGTGGAGACCGGAGAGTCTCAACTTGAAATGCACAAGAAATGTTCATCCCAAAATCAGTTGTCAATGAAAAGGGGAACTACTTAATTTATTCCATATTAAGTTATCAACTGAAGTAGTACTTTTTTCCTTGAACCATTTTGCTACGTACTTGATTAACAAATCAATTAGATTAGATGTAAGATTGTTGAGTTGCTACGTACTTGATTAATCAACAACTCAATTAGATGTAAGATTGTTGAGCACTTCTATAATTTTTTACTTCTAAAATTACATATTCATCCTTTTAACTACCGTTTTGGGATTCATAGTTGAGGTGAAAGAATAATTAGTTCTCCAACGAAACTATATTTGCAACAAGGTATAGACAATGGAAACCAACTTTAAAAAAAAAAAAAAAAGACAGGTTGCTTAGTGAATGATAAACTCTTGTGCCTCTATCTTTATAAAATAATATTTAACTTGTTTTACACTTACACGAATATAATTGTTTTAAGTAAGTACAAACGGTTCTATGAAATGAAAATCCAAGAGTAAAATGTTAATCAATCACATTGCTTAGCTTCAACATGGTATTTGTTCATTGCTCATCATTATTACTCTGTGGGTGCCTATTCACTATAACATCTATAAAAGGCGGTCATTACAAACCCATTTAATGCAATTCTAACCTCAGATTAACAATATAATTACTCAATTAATATTGATATCTAAGGCATTCCTTTAAGAAAAAATAAAATAAAAATATTACTATATTGTTACTAGATCAATTATTAAAATCTTGCATGTACCACTCATTATAAACACCCAAGTTAGCATGTCACCAAAATAGCCTTATTACCAATAAAAAATCAATCAAATAAAACTAAAACAAAGGACAAACATGAAAGGTAACAACAAAGAGAAAAGTCACCATTCACCAATATCTCGTGCCAACCCTTCTTCAACATGTGACTAGTCCAATTATCTGGGGGATAACAAGACCCATAAAATTAATCATGAATTACTTATTATTTTAACGAAATGATCCTTTTCCACCATGTATACAAGTACAGATTACTTCCTAGTTCCTAGTACTTACCATCTAAGGGAGTATTCACTAGCTAGTCAAATTTGTACCCCTAAAATGGCTTGATTATAGTGGAGCGCGGGAATACCACAAAGCGTTGTAATAACAACGAATTGAAAGGTCTTGAATTTGACTCCCTACACGGGAATACTGCAATTACCTGCCATCAAGGGCTACAACCCTAGATGACGTACCTGATCCTCGAACTTGCAGGGTTCTAAAGTTTATTCTTTCTTACATTATTCACGGAATTCTTGAAGTTTTAAGAAAATAATAATACTTATATATATTCAGTAAATATTATGAATTTGATTGATCAAAGCTTTTTTTTTTGTTACAGGAAAGTTTAGGTTAAGGATATACCTTACTCATTCTAAGACCAGGGCAGACTACCGGCCGCATTAGGGACTTGAAGTGGTGTTTACAGATTGCCCGCCAACAAAACTAGCTAAATTATAACTCAATATGAATCGAACCCTGACTTCATGGCCAAAAAGTGAACTCTTACCATTGAAGTCAACCCTTGTTGGCTAAGACCTCAACTTTTAAAGTTTAGTGTTAAGAATATCAAATTGCATGTTCATTCGTGCATTGTCAAAATTCTACTTAATTGACCTTGGACCAAAGAGCTTCAAGTACAACTACAACCCATAAACATTACTTCTCATTTCAAAAATTCATGATTATCTAAAACTTTTGGACCAAAGAGCTTCAAGTACAACTACAACCCATAAACATTACTTCTCATTTCAAAAATTCATGATTATCTAAAACTTTTGTTAAGTTTTTCTATCAAAAACATTAATAAATATTAACTTCTCATGATTATGAAAAAAAAAATTGAATTGAATTGAAACTATTCTTGAAATAGTGTCTACATATAATTGAGAAATCGGGAAATCTCAATCCAAGACATGAAATATACACGTCATTGTCTATAGTGTGTCTAGTGTACCTCTATAAGAAAAAAGAAAAAAACACTCAACAAACTAAAGACTAGACATGGCATTGAAAATATTTATTTTCTTATATATACAATGTTCAGACCTGAAAGAAAAATATATACGAAGTATATAATATATTCTAGACACTCATAATTTCTCGTTTTGGCAATCCAAGAGGCAAAGTTTTCATTTTGACATATATTTTTACTTCCAAACAATTCGTAATCACCTATATTATGTAATTTAAGCAAGTGTATCTTACAAATTACTCGATTCATCTCGTTCAGTTGTTGTCTTAATTTCTTTTTTTGGTGTATCAGTCAATTATTGTCTTTTCTATATTAGAAAAGTTCCCAATAAGTAATTTAACTCTCTAACGAGACTATTGTCCACTTATCGTTCATTAAGTACATCCATAAATGGTACTCTACTCTTTCATTGATCTTTGTGCCAAAATGAAAGGGCGGCAATTACTTTGATTATGTCATTTTCTTTCATTTAATTGTTGTGTATTTCTGGTGTTGCATATACTTACATGAAAAGGGCAATTACGTAACTAGAATATTCGTTACCTTGTCCATATAAAGCCCAAGTACTTTACACTCATTAACACTACCTCCCCTATGGCCCTATTTCTCCCTTAAACCTACTTAATGGAGAAACCACAATGTAGTACTCCTACCAAAAATAAAAATCTAACAACTCGACCTGAACAACCTGACCTAAATAAATCTTTAGGATCCGAAACAAGGCATCCAATATACCGGGGTGTTAGAAAAAGGCGATGGGGTAAATGGGTATCCGAGATCCGTGAGCCCAATAAAAAAAATCGGATTTGGCTCGGGTCATTTCCGGTGCCTGAAATGGCAGCCCGAGCTTATGACGTGGCAGCATATTGTTTAAAGGGCTGTAAAGCCCAACTAAACTTCCCTGAAGAAATAGAATTTTTACCACGGCCCATTAGCCGTAATGCAAGAGATATACAAGCCGCAGCCGCTAGAGCAGCCCACATGGTGGCCCATGAGAAATCGGACGACGGTACGCCGTCCGATGAAGATGATAATAGTAATGCCATTGATGATTTTTGGAGAGAAATTGAGCTGCCAGAGTTAATGGATAATAATAATAATAAAAAAAACATTAATGGGAATAATGGAGGAAATTCAAATTATTATGTAAATGTGGAATCCTATAATTTGGTGAGTTTTATGTGTAGTTGGAGTTCATCTTCTTGTGGGGAGTTTCTCTAACGTTATTTATACGGAGTAAGTCTTAAGATCGTTGTAAGCATGAGATTTATTTTGCGTCTATAATAATTTGTACTCGTATACGGAGTATTTAATAATAATAATAATAATAATGCTACTGGAGATGTTAACTACCTTAGTTGATAAAGTTACGATTCATGGTAATGTTGAGCTGAATTCAACCTCATTAGCATTAAAATCGCTCTTATAACTCGATTTACACCAAAAAAAGATAATTTCTTATGCTACCTTAATTGATAAAGTTATTAGTTGTGATAAGGTTGCATTGTAATTGTCATATTAATCTATTTTATACATGTACATTTCATTAAGACGAGTTTCTATATAAAAAAAATTCATTCGCTTGGGCAAAATTCTTTACCTTATCATTTTTTTTTCTTGTATCTCACCTTATTGATAATAAGACTGTTATTTAAAAAAAAAACAAATTGCATGTGCCTTCGTCCTTACGTTCCTACATTAAATTGTTGTATAGAAAAAATATAGTGTTTGTAAGTAGTTATCGTGTCCACAAAATTTTATTCCAGACGCTCTTGTTTTTTTTTTTGACAACGCAGACGCTCTTGTTATACTAATCTAAATTGTGTTTGAATGTTTGATGATTACTGTAGCCTGTAGGTGCGTCAAGAAGTTTAACTCGCAATATAATTTGGTTTTTTTTCATCTTAAACTAAGATATTTTTTTTACAGATTATAAAAAAAAAAATTAGTAAATGATCGGAACGAATGAAATACTAGTTTGAAAGTCCGTGCAATACACGGGTTAATAAAAAATTTAGGGCATTAGTTACCAAGCTATATATATACACAAACTTATTCATATATATAAAATGTTACTTGTAAATGATAATAGATACTTTCATCATTCATCATTGTACTCCAAATTCACTTTTCGCGGTGTTCATATTACACTTTGACCGCGTTACTAAACCATTATATAATATTTTTGTTGAAATTAGAATTTTTGGAAAAATTGTCTAGTTACTTAGGTAAATAATTTAGTATTATGCTATAATTTTTAATATTTTGTAATATATTTAAGGTTAAAGTTTGAAACTTTGATCTTAAAAAGTCAAATATGAAAAAGATCGTGAAATGAAGGAAGTAATGCGCTATATAAATTATAAAACACAAACTTTACCTATATCAATAAAAAATTTACGATTATTAGGCACAAATAGCTTCCGATGATCAAAGTTCTTGAACTTATTTTCCCAATCACTAATTGACTCGAACATAATAATACATCATGAGCTATATTCTCAATACTAGGTATATTAACTATTGAGTAAGGTAATTTAAAATTTCAATAAAAATTATACTTTCTCTCATCTGATCTCACGGTACACATGCAATAATTTGTGAATCGGTAATTACTACGACTACCTTATATTTTGATGGTCATTTTAATATAAAGTGGTCATTTTAATATGTAATAATCACTTGTTATATGGTCATTTTATACAACGGTCTCATGTTATAATTTGCATTTTGATAAATTGTATTAAAAAAATTACATTATATTTAATTTACATTCAAGTAGTATTTATAGATGATATCACGAGACACATCAATTTAACCAGGGGCATAATTACTCCAATAATGACTTGGCAAATAGATTCAAGAAATACTGAGAGTTTTATTTTTTTGCCTTTTGATGTGGTAAATTCAAAGTCATAAATAATGACTTATGTTCATTATTTCCAAAAATGATAATGTTTCTATCTTATCTAGAATGATAAATTTTCACCATTATCATTCTAGATGTAGAAACTAATATTCTGCCTTAAAATGTCTGATCTAGCTAATAATACAAATTACAAAATTGGTGTTCTAATTAGAAAAAGATTTTGAAAAGTATACATCATTAAAAATTGATGTGCAAACTAATATTCTGTCTTGGAACACATATTAAAACAAATGATTTAAAAAAACATTGTGTTATAAGAGATGCGAGAAAGATAAATAAAAATGATAAAGAAAACAACATACATATTAACGTGGTTCACTAATGCGTTATCTACGTCCACAACTCAGAAAAGAGGAGAATTGTATTCATATCGAAGAGTTTACAGAGTTTCAAACTCACAAAGTCATAATATGCATGAGTGCTAGAAGACTTAATAATGAGTTTATATACTACTTCGTACTTTTAAGACCTAATACAAAAAAACTTTGAATAAACACAAAACAGAGTTGTAAACCAAACAAATTAACCTATAACTTTTATATTTTAGGGGCGTTGCATCCAAGGCCCTACCAGACTCGCTGAACGAACAACGAGAACAATGAGATCCCATCATTATTGTTCGAAGCGGTAACTAACAAATTCAAGGCATAAATTCAACCCAATGGACTTTTAATAAAACGCAAAGTTGATTGATTATGACAAACTAAACTCATCTATTATATGGGCCAGGAAATTCAATGGGCTAATTTTAGTTATCACAGGGTTTTGTACATCTTACACCAGATTTCGATTTGGCCCTAAGTCTAGATATTAGGGCTACTTAAGTGAACGGCCCAACACGAAAGCCCAAGACAAATATACATCTGCAAGAGGCTAAAATCTTTGGGTTTTCAAGGAAAATTAGATTTACTAATGTTGTTTTTATTAAATTATGATGTTTTAATTTTTGTTATGTCTAATGAGTTACAAGTTACAACTTAGAAGGGCATGTAGTATAATACAAGAGATTAAGGGAATGGAGCATTCAAATTTCAAAATTTCGTCCGATATTCTTCCAACTTAACCATTTTGCATTGAGTAATAAAAAGTTGGATTTGAGAAAAATAAGCCTATAATACCCCTTAATTTTATTTAATAATTATAATAATAAAAAGTAACCAATTCGCCGAATTGGATGTCCACATGCATATCAATCAATCACCAATGCATGAAGCTCAAAAGAAATTATGACATTTAATTTTAAACTTAAACAGGTCAAATAGTATAAATACAGCTAAACAAAATGCATATTAGCAAAAACTTGTCCAATATAAACACAATTTCTCGACATATTTTTGCTAATATGAATTGTAGCCTCATTTATCCTATTTGACATGTTTAGCTTAAAACCGATAACTCTTAGTTTAAACGAGAATTTAACTGCTTATGCAACAAGAAAGATGATGGGGTCATGACTTATGGGAAGTCATTAAGTAGGTTAGTACGTCTGTCGTACAATCGTAGTACGCTGGAATGCTTGATTGAGTATATTGGAAGACGCCCTTTATATTTGGTTTGTCAGTCTATGATTAGAAGTTGTTTAGATTTAAATCATGCATTCACTTAATTAATGCACGACATTACTACTACTGAGTAGTGAGTACTGACCAAGGCTTTTAATTCAGTTATATCTCTAAATTCGATTTAATTGTTCGTCTTTCTATTTTATTTTCTGTTCTTTTTATACGGAATTACTCCATAGAGAAATAGTGAAAAAGGGGAGAAATTATATGAAATAGTATTCATATAACTAACTAATTAAGACTAATGTTAGTTATTGAAACGATAAACTTGATATCGCCTCACACATGTCCTAGTTGCGTAAACGTTAGGGTAATTTGGTAAATGACAAACGAATGTTAGCTATTAGCCTATCACAGGTCTTACTTGCTAAGCATCGTGGATGATTTTTTTTTGTGTTACATGAGTCGTACAGAACTATAAAATATATATATATATATATATATATATATATATATATATATCAGGGATGGAGATTCAAATTCGTGAGATGTTGTCATGATAACTCCGTCTTAACCACTAGGCTAAGACCTCTAAAATTGACCGCCACAAATAATGCATGAGGCGGGTGCAATTGTCTCATGACACCCGTCTCGGCGCACTAACATCTCTACCACATCAAAACTATTGATTACAATGACAGATCTAAAGGGCTAACAAAGGCGGTCACTCCCCTGATACAATCATTTCGTACTCACCCTCTTAAATTTAAATCCAAGCTCCGCTGTTGATCAATTATGGTCAAGATAATCTTACATACATTTACAAATGGCACACCACTCCCAAATCGAGCCCAACATATCAACATCACATCAACCAAAAGTCCAAAAAAACACATTCAACGGTACAACCCCACATCACGTGAAACTGGCATGATTCATAATACACTACACGAAAATGGAACTTATAATTAAACCCAAATTCTCATTTGTGACGGACACTATCCGTCGCAAGCTTAAGACGGATACCATATTTTCTTATAAGATACCCATCAAGGATGAGTGGAGAAGCACATGGGGGGTGCCCACCTTGTCCCCTCTACCCATTTCCTCTCACAAAATACCCGTCGCAAGATCCGATCCGTCGCAAGCAAGACCTATTGATAATTAAATGAGTAAGTCTATCTTACGACGGTTATATCCGTTGCAAATTTCTAATGGGTCAAGTTATTACACTTGTGTAGATAAGACAAATCATAGGGAATCACAAATAGCTTGTCTTTTTCTACTCAAGTGGGTAATATTTGACCCGTCGCAAGCTTGCGACGAATATGTCCGTCACAAACGAGAATTTGTGTAATCAAATATAGTAGTACCAAATTAGTTAGGTTAGCAATAAAAAGTGAACCAAAAAACGTAACTCACATGCTTAGAAAGTGTACAAATAAATTGCTTAGAAAGTAGTACCAAAAAACGTCACGTACATTTTCTTGTACTCACTACTGCCTCTTACCGTTACTCCCCATACGCTTCACATGCAATTCACGTGCTCCTCACCTCTTTACTTTTTTTTTTCCAATTAAATGTCCTTTTTTTAAGTTTATTAATTAACGTCCATCGTGATAAATCATGTTGAAAGCATTTATCTACACTTGGGTTATGTTACATTTTGCATTTTATTTTGAGGGAGTAATATAAATTTCTACTTTTCGCGGCTTATAGTGAAGGTAACTCGGTACTATAGTAAGTAACTAGAAAGAAAGAAAGAAAAGAATATTGTTCTAATTTAATTGAATTGATATTATAAAACATTATGAACCCACATATTTCCGAGATTATATGTGGGCGCGTAGGTTTAAAAGAAGGGAAGGAACCTGATATTATCCGACTCTATAAACCCACCTACCCGACCACGGAAAAGTCCGAACCCGACACGAACATACACCATTCCTAATTTGCCACCCCCACATGCTCTCCAACAATCTAAAAGGTTCAAAAAAGGCAAAAGGATATGAAAAGCAACAAGTTGAATATGAGAGAAAAAGAAGAAGAAAAGGAAAATAGAAGAGGACACATGGGTTAAGTATATTGGATATGAAATCACGTGGACGTTGTGTCACTTGTATAGTTGAATGTCACACAACACGTGATTCTTTATTGTAGATTTGTAGTAGATGATAGAATTTGAGATGGAACGCGTGTTTTCATTCAACTTTTAGCCAAGTACGGAGTACCACTTTTTTTACCTTGTGACTTATGAGTTGTGCCTCAACTTGGTAAGTGGTAATTATAACCGGTAACTAATTAGGTTTCCACAAATTCTCGCTGAAACAGATCAATTCCGTCTTCAGTAGAAAACGGGTCAAATGTGATCAGTTTAATGACAAATGTAACAATGTGACAAATAACCAGTAACTTATGAAATGTTATTACTAGTTACATTTGACGTTAGACTGGCCAAATTTGACTCGTTTTCTGCTAAGAACAAAATTGGTTGGTCTTTAATGAAATTTACTCGTAGGTTTCAAGTTTCAACCATGACCACGTTTCAGGTTTCAAATCTCAACTATGTTTGAATAAAAAAATACTTTTTCAATGTTTTTTCCCTTAAAATTGGCATGTCGTCCATGAAAGTTTATTCTATTCAATATTTTAAAAACGGACAAAAACCCATAGAAACGTTTCATAATAGAACAATTTTATTTTTTAATTTAATGTCGTAATTCTTATAAAAGGGCAATTGATTTGGTCAAAAATTGACTTTTTATGAAAAAAGTACGAGTTATGGCTAGTCAAAATTTTCTAATTTAAAAAAGGGGTTCACGGTGCAAACCGCAAAATGACAAATAAATACATGTTTCATGTAGAGGTGATCATGGCCCGGGTCGGGTCGGGTTTGGGCCGGGCCGTCACATAAAATTAAGCCCAAGAGTGCGAGTCGGGTCGGGTCGGGCCATATGTGTGGGTCATTTTTATTGGCCCAAGCCCGGCCCATGCGGGCTTAAAGCGGGCTTCGGCCCGATTCGGGCCAATAATATTCACTCTTCAAATGACTTTAGAAATCTCATTATATAACTAGATATTATGTCATAAAAAAATTTTAATACTAAATTATGTGATTTGATGAATATTGTCGATGTAAGCACTAGGAACGTAGCTTAACAAACGCATTAGTGAAATGTGCATGTACGTAGTATTGTTACGACAAGTTTTCAACAAATGAACGTAACGTAACATGAAAAACTAGTGAAATGTGCATGTATAATACTATTTAGATATTACTAATTTAAGCAAATAACATTTTTTCCCTCATCTCAAGAAATTATTTATTTAAAGTTAAAGATGAGAAGAAGACAAAAGGGAGAGACTTATGATTAATTAAGTGCACAATTTTCAACAGTCTAAAACTCCTAATGTACTTCCGACCTTTAGTATTTCATTACGGTGTTGTGCAGTTCTACTGTGAATTGATATTTGTTCTTTAAGCTCAAATTTTAGGCTTGTCATAATAATACAAGTAAATAGATTACTACTCCTCCGTAGATGCCAGTTGGTTTATTAAATCTATTAAATTTTGCATATGTTCGGGTCGGGCCGGGCCAAAATTCGGGCCTTGAGGTCGGCCCAAACCCGGCCCAATTATTTGATTCGGGCTATGAGCTTCGGGCCGTGGGCTTTTCGGGCCAAAATTCAAGGCCCAAGCCCGATGAAAAATCGGGCTGGGCCGGGTCGGGCCTGGGCCATTTGATTAGCTCTAGTTTCATGGAGCTAGGGTAAAATCAGAACAATAATGAAATGGTATCCTCGAAATATAAGAAATATCACAAGAAAAGATCTTCATAAAACAATGAATTAGAGTTTATTTACGATTTGAAAAAAAAATTCGAGTTTAGAACTCGTGAGTAAGAGATCTTATAGCTGCTCAAAGTTTTTAATCAAAAATACTTTGATATACAAGAACTCTGAGCTACGAATTCCGAATACTACAATATTTTTTCAAACTGTAGCTCTTGAAAAGATTAGCAGTTTGAAAAAATGAATCGTCGTATTCGAAAATCTTAATTACGAGTTATGGTCGGTTGAAGTTCTTGGGGAAAAAAATTGGGTATTTCCTGCAAAGTATCTTAGTTGGGGGTACCACATGAATCCGGTTTATTTATCACCTATTTTTGCAAAAACTCATTGAAAAGTATTGTATTTGATTATTTTGAAATCGCAAATTCTCAGTTGAGAACGGGCTAAATGTGATACTCTGTATCTTAGAAAATGATGTTGGTAACATTCGTCTTAAATAGGTCATATTTATCTCGTCTTCATTACAATTTTGAAATATTTAACATGATAGACAAGTTGGTATGGAGGAACAAACAAGTCGGTACGAAACGACAAATAACAGTAGAGCATCTAATCTTGAAGCCATACTCAGTTACTCACATGCCCATTTCTACAGGACCACTCATTATTTTTGCTCCAATTTCTCCAAAATTAGAAACCCAATTACCCAAGTATTACTAATTTTAAAAATTCAATTATTATTAACGACTATCTCTGTTTAACGCTGACTTCTAGATACAAACACGTGATCAATTATTAGAAAATTCATTGGTTAATTAATGAGAACTGAATTTAAGCTCATACTCTACTCTTTTTTATGTAATAATATTAGAAAAACTAAAAACATATGAATGTAAAATTAAATGTTACGGAGTAATACTTAGATTTTGATAAGCATATTTCCTTTATATTATCCATGACTTTCAAATGAAAATAGAGCCTAACCAGCTACAGTAGATATATATAAATAGTTTGGTCACCCTTTAGACAGTTATTTTCGTCTGAAATAATAAGAAAGTGTTTTAAGGCCAGTTTACGATAAAATATAAATAATTTTGGAAAGTGGTTACATTTAATTATAAAATATAGTTACAAAATTCCGTGGGCTGCGAAACATCGTCGACGTTTTATAAAACATCGTCGACGTTTTTTAAAAAAAAAGACCACTACTACCCTTTTCTCTCCTTCCTCTCTCTAACTTTTTCTCTAAAATTCAAAAATCTCATAAACTAATCTAAACAACTTCCACAAAAATTTGAAATACGGTTTTCATATCAAATTAAACGGTAGTCAATGGCGGACAATGAATCATCGGTACGTTATGCATACCCTTTAACGTAATTTTTGTTTTGTTTCTTTAGTTTTCCATTAACGTAAATTTGAAAGACGGTTTCCATTGCTCTCTTTGTTAGTGTTCCGTTACTAGCCTATGACATTTGTTGATTCTTGAACACCCTTTTGAAGTCGATTTATACTTTTTATGCCGAATTCATGAATATTGATATGATTTTGGACGATTTAGGGTAGGCAACTCTATATTGGACGTTGATATGGGGAATCAACGTCCAATATAGACGTTGATAAGCAACATTGACGTCCCACCTAGACGTTGATACCTCAAATCAACGTCCAAGGTGGACGTTATGAAGGTAGATCAACGTCCAAAGTGGACGTTGGTTCTCAATATCAACGTCCAATATGGACGTTATGCTCTATGTACAACGTCAGTCCTAGACGTTGACACCCCATATCAACGTCTAGGTTAGACGTTATTTATAGGGTTCAACGTCTACAGTGGACGTTGAAGTAGTGTTGCAACGTTTTTTTCAAGTTTACTTGCGTATTTTCGTGTTTTCGTGTAATTTCTCGTGTTTTCGCACGGTTTATTTAAGTTTTAATGTAATTTCCGCTTGTAAACAGGGTTCATTTGAGGAATTTGTCGATAACGGGTTCGATTTCAACCCTTTATTTGTGACGGATATAGGATTTGATACTCGTGACGAAGCGTTTGATTGGGCCCAAAAGATAGCGTTTGCTAATGGGTTTGCATTGGTGAAAGCAACTAATGGAGCGAAAAACCGTAGCGAACCCGACTTGTTATCTTCATATTTGCGTTGTTCTAGGTACGGGAGGCCACCGGAGAGTATGATCCCGATAATCCTAGGAAACAATCCGGTTCACCTAAATGTGATTGCAAATTTCGTATTCGAGCCGTGCAAAACAAGTTTCGGGGATTCGAGGATAAACCCACGATACTTTGGAACATTGTGGTTGCCGTTGGTTTTGGGAAGCACAACCACAAGTTGGTAAAGTACAAGGATGGACATAGGCATTTTGCGGGTTTAACTGAAGAAGATAAAGAGTATGTGAAACAACAAATCCGGGCCTCGATTCCTCCGAGAGATATTAAAAACGGTCTTCATCAAAGAACCCCGGAAAAACCGCAACCCTCAAGCACCCAAATATATAGTGAGACAACCAAGCTGAGGCGTGAAATGAGAGGGAATCGAAATCCCGCTCAACAAATGTTGTCCTTAGCTGTAGAAGCGAAATATGTGCATTGGCATGAGAAGAATCCCGAGACATGTGAGCTTTCTCATGTTTTCATGTCTCATCCGGAAGCCGTGAAGCTGTTTCGTACTTATCCACATGTTGTGCTTATTGATTCGACATACAAGACCAATGTGTACAAGATGACACTCGTTGAGCTTGTTGGTGTCACACCATGTGGATCTTCATTCTTGATTGCTTGTGTATTGATTCCTTCTGAGTCGGAAGATGGGTACAAATGGTTATTGAAGAAGTTGGGAATGCTTCTCGAGTTCACCGAAGCATCTATTTCAGCGTTTGTCACTGATCGGGAGTTGGGTTTGATCGCGGCTCTACGGTCCGTCTATCCTCTTACACCTCACTTGTTGTGTCGTTGGCACTTGAACCGTGCTGTTGAGAGCAAAGCACAATCGTGGTCAAAGCATGAGTGGCGCACAAAGCAAATCATGTGCAATGAAGAGCATGGTTGGAATGGAGTGATAAATGCTACTACAAAGGAAGAGTACGAGTTGCGTTGGGCCGCCTTTTGTAAAAATTGGATGGTTGTGGCGACTTATGCGGCAAAAACATGGGGCCCGTACTCAACAGGGTTCATATTATGCTACACGAACCGGTATTTCCATCTTGGAAACACGGCTACTTCCCGGGTGGAGTCCTCTCATTCTCTTTTGAAGGCTTGGTTGAAAAGTTCTAGCCTAACCCTTGATACTATGTGGTCCCGTATTCATTCTATGCTTGAAGGACAACACTCCAAAATAAGAAAAGAGCTCGAGGAGTCAAGAAGTAAACCTCGTCATACATCTCATTTGTTTTCTTTGTTGAAAGGAAAGGTGTCCTTAAAAGCCATCGGGATTATGGAAAACGAAACTAAGAGGGGAATTGAGTTAGGGATCGGGTTGGTTAATGGATGCGGTTGTGCTTTAAGAACTACTCATGGCATATGGAAACTGTTAGTATCCGGCTGCCACCTCTCTACAAATGCACTACATAGATTTTCATCTATGCCGGTGGTCACACAACTCATCAAAACACCAAGCCCACTCTCACTAACTCTCCGGGCAACCAGCTCCGGCACCTTCATCCCGTTCATAGCCTCCATACAACCGGGCCTCTCGTAACACTTGAGCCACGTTCTCGCCGGCTTGGCCTCCGTCCAACTCTTAAAAGCCACGTGTCCACCAAAACTACGTAAGACGTTGAGGTGAACCGGTCCTCCCTCAACCACGCCACTAAGACGCCAAGACAAATCCCTCTTCGTCTTCTTCCTCCCCGTGCTAGATGAACCCTGACTAACCGGCACATATCGTCCTCTACCAACCTGTACCAACTTCTTACCTGTTGGTTCAGCTACCTGGTTCTCTACAAAACACTCGTCATCGGGCTGCTCTGCCGCCTCCTCCGACTCAGATCCTGAACCACCGTCAACATTACCATCATCAACGGCCCCTAACCTATAAAAAACTGACGGAAAAACTGTCTCGCTCCCAGCAGGCGGGGGCGTAGGGGTAACGTCCGTACCCTCTGACTGAGTAGGACGAAAGACAACTCCCGCTTGACGCACACCGGGTAAGCGCAGCTTAGATGCCGTCACTTTTCGGCCTTTCGTACGATCAGGGACCACCATAATGTTTTTTTCTTTATCCATCTGCATATAAAATAATAAAACAATCGACCAAATAAAATAAAATCATTACAAACAACATTTCAAATAACGAAAATAAAACGTATCATACATATATGATAATAATCATTTTACACGAATATAATTAAAATCATCGTCAACAATCAAAACCATCGTAAACATATAAACATATTTGATAATAATAAACATATAAACCAATTATAATTTTACACGAATATGATAAAAATCATCGTCAACATTCAAAATCATCGTCAACATTCAAAACCATCGAAAACAACGCAATAACAGAAAATCAAAGGCATGTTGGACGTTGGTCACTAGGACCAACGTCTGGGCTGGACGTTGGTCACTAGCACCAACGTCTGGGCTGGACGTTGGTGTTGATGACCAACGTCTACCCTGGACGTTGGTCATCAACACCAACGTCCAGCCCAGACGTTGGTGCTAGTGACCAACGTCCAGCCAAGACGTTGGTCCTAGTGACCAACGTCCAATTTCCCGTCTTTTTTCAATACCGCCAACAAAAACCGTCTTCCGACAACAAAAATCTAATAATCCTCTTTCAGTACTTCCACAAATTTCGCCATATTACAAATTCATAACATTTAAACATATAAACTACCAAATTCATATCAATTAAACATATTTCAATGTAAAAACGATTTCAAAAATAAAAAGAAAATCAAAACTTACCTTTGGCCGGTTGTGTTGTCGACGGTGGTGGTGGCTACTGGTGGTGGAGGACGGCGGTAGTGGGGCGTCGTGGTGGTGCTGGTGGTGGTGGGGTCGTGGTGGGGGTGGTTGTACGGGAGAGGGAGAGGAGAGGAGAGTGAAAGAGAAGAATTGAAGTGAGAGAAAGGAAAAGGGTAGTGACGGTCTTTTTTATGAAAAACGTCGACGATGTTTTATAAAACGTCGACGATGTTTCGTAACAGTTAGATGAAATTGGTGTGTATCAAGCAACAATTTGCCAAATATATATCCTAACAAAGACAATGAATATTAATAAAAAAAATATAATATTTCCTTATATTGTTAGAATCCACCCAACACTATAGACACGTTTGTGTACGGAGTAAATTTCAATTTTCTACCAATTCAGCCTTAAACATGATCATCCAATCATCGTAGCTTAGCGTATAGTAAGAGAAACAATCAAAGAAGGAAACCTACTAATAAGGGAAATGTAGAACACCTGAAATTGAACTAAATAGTCAGAAGAACAAGCACATTGGCCTTCATGCTCAAAATGTTGACTTTATCACTACCAATAATGTGAAACAACTAAGCCTACCATCAAGACTCAAGAGCTATAATTCATTATAAAATTCATGTAAATGTCAAACTTAATCGTCCCTACAATACTCCATATTTTATCAGTTTCGATAAGTTAAATATTACTCTCTGTTGCAGTAATTTGTTTAGTTTAATTAAAATATCCTAATTAAAGGGAAAAAAAGGTAAATGAATGAGTGAGACGGAAGGAGTACGACATGTCTCCCTCATACCTGGTGGTAATATTCCATTCCACTTTAGAATTGACGGGGGTGAGATTCGAGCTCCGATACCATGTCAATAAACCATTTCAACCAAAAATTTAAGCTGATGATTGGAGTCCCAAATCAATTATGCTAACAAAATAATGTCACATTTTCTTCATATACACCAATATTACCTTAGCTTGTGCTAGTGGGTAAGCGTTATCCTCTCTAGCACTAATGGTAAAGGTTTAAACATTAAAACTAATGGTAAAAGTTCAAACATTGGTACTCGAAGACACTTACTTTTTCATGTACATAAGAGCATGTACTTGTATACTTTTAGTTATTCTGTAGTGTTATAAGACGACTGAATAACTTTGTTTCCTAAAGAAAAAGCACAATGTCATCAACACATATAAGAGACAAAAGACTAAAATTTGTAACATGTCATCTGCAAAATCTCCGCCTAAAATTTAAATTCTAAGCAGAGCTCTGTAAGATATTCCGATGATCAAACAAACACTTTATAGAGTTATTCTTGATCAGTAGGAGTCAAACAAACATAAGAATCGGAAAATAGATACAAGTTTCTTAAAATAGAAAGCTCAAATGCTAAATTACCTATAATTAGTAAGTGTAAAATGCTCAAGCTAACAGTTTTCAGGTGTTGACATTAAAAAATCCAGAGGAATTGAGGAAGTGGCCATATTGGTTGACCATAGACTAAGCACTTGGAATTTCAATTTCCCAATTCCCACCCAATCCACTGCCCACGGTAATTGGAGACGCCGTATTCATTTATTCAATCTACTAGAGTATTATTAATTCAGGGTTACACGCCTATAACATCGCACCTACTTAATATTCTCATGCCATTTACTATTACTTTGCTTTTATTTTAAGGTTTTTAAATTATTTATTTTAATGTTAAGTCATCTACATTCTACAATCATCTTCTACATTATTGGTCTTGTTTAACAATTAACAAAACGTATTTTCGATGATAAAATTTACTTTATTTGGTGATTAGCAGAATAATATATTATGTATTCCGTAATAGGTTTGACAATCACATAATTAACAGATACAAAAAATAAATTAGCTGAAAAGGTAGATGATATGTGGTCAAATAACGTAAAGGACATGATTTATTATTCTTATTATATATGTTTAAGAGTAAATAAGGTAGAGAAAATAAATTCAGTTGCCTGACATCTCAAATGAGGGTAGCATTTTATTTTAGCTACGTTATTTACTACCTACAAAATGCTACTTTTCAAACACTTTCGAGAAAATAAGCTACTTATTAAAATTCTTGGTAAAAAAGCTACTTGGAACTAGGGGGATAATGAGACGAAAGAGCTCGCGAGCAGCTCGAGCTTGGCGTGGTCAAAGCTCGGTAAAAGTGCGGCTCGAGCTTGAGATCAGCTCGAGAACTTAACGAGTCACGCCGAGCTAACGTTGGTTCAAAAAGCTCGCGAGCGGAAAACCATTGGGCTCAAAACAAAAGGTCATGGAGCGAGCGAAATGCCCTTCTTATTATAATATTATAAGGGCGAGTAGGAATATTTATATTGTTTAGTTCCTCAGCTCCTAAAACTAGAGGCCTGGCGAACATTTGTAATTAGATAAAATCTTGTTCTTATTTGATAAAAAGATTGTATCATGGTTACATATTTGTACCACCCTATTAAATGTTGTCATTGATTTGTTCAATATTTTTATATGTAACCTACGAATGTTGATATTGAAAGTACTAAAAGAAAAAAAAACATTTGAAATTTGTTCAATATTTTTATATGTATTAGCCTCTTATTGAAAAATTAGTAGATATGACCGTATATTTATGAAATTAATTATAGTTAATAGTTACGTCCAAGAGTAATGAGATGAAAGTATGAAACATTATCATAATTAATTAATCAATCTATAAGATTTACTTTACATTACCCAAATCACCGACTAATTTAACTATAAAACCTTCTCTCTTTCTGTCCTCGTAAAGCACTACTCAAATCTATATTGCAATTTAAAACCTGACTCCACGAGATTACCCAAAGTACTTATTTATACAGTACAAATTTCCATTTCAGATGAAAGTATCCGATTTAAGGTTTAAGTTGGTCAAAAAATGATCCAATTATATAGATAAGACAAACATTTTGTCATTCCCTAAACATTTCATTTGTGTTTTATCCATACAAATGAGATACTACGTGATCCGTTTTAACCTAAGACAGAAGGGAGACTTAGGCTCTGTTCTTTTGGACTGAATTTGTCTGAACTGAACTGAGCTGAACTGAACTTAATAGAGCTGAACTGAACTGAACTGAACTGAATTGAAATAATAAAAAGATAACAATATTATTATTATTATTATTATTATTATTATTATTATTATTATTATTATTATTACTACTACTATTAATCATTTGTAATAATAATATTATATTAATATAATCTAATAATAATAATCAAATAAGATATAAAAAAAAATATTATAGTAATATAATAAAAAATATAATATTAATATGAATGATAACATTATTAATTATAGTAATAAATATATAAAATTAAGTAACTGAAAAATAAATATGATAAGTATAATATAATAATATAATAATATAAACAATAATATAAAATATAGTTTATAATTTATAATAATAATAATAATAATTAATATTATAATAATATAAATCATTATTAATAATAATATTATATTAATAATATTTAATAATAATATAATCAAATGTATAAAAAATTAAAACAATAATATAAGAATAAATATTATAATAATAAAATACTAATATAAATGATAACATTATTAATAACAATATAATATAGTAATAATAAATATATTAACAATAGTAACTAAAACAATTATAAATAATATAAATAGTAATAAAGTAAATATAATTAATAATAATAATTATAATAGGCCTAATAATAATATATTAATACATTATAATAATAATAATAATTAATTTTATTATTATTATTATTATTATTATTATTTATATTTTTTTATTATAATAATAATAATAATAATTATAAATATTTTTTTTAATAAGATTCATAATAGTTAATATATCAATAAAATATAAAATATAATATTAATAAATATTAATAATACTAATATTTTCATTAATCGTAATAATATAAGAATAAATAAATATATTAAAAATAAATACTCCCTCCGCTCCAGACCAATGGTAACACTTACGCCTAAAACGGATGATCCGCACCAAAGGTAACATACCTTATTTGACCCACTACATTACCTAGTTATCCTTATAATCATTTGATATTTACACAAAATGCCATTGCATGACCCACTTATCAACCTCACTATTAAACTCACAATTACATGACTCACCTACTTTTTCCGTTTTTACCTCTCATTTTCCCACCTTTTCTTAAATACTCCATTTTTCCCCGTGTTACCATTTGTGTGGATCGGAGGGAGTATAATAATATAAAGAATAATTATAACGGTGATATAATAGTAATAAAATAATTTTTTAAAAATATAAATATAATAATTTCAATATTAAATGAATTAACATAATAATAACAATGATAAGAATAATAATGATAATAATGTTGAAATAAAAGTAATCTGAACTGAATTGAACTGAACTTAATAGAGCTGAACTGAACTGAACTGAACTCAATAGAGCTGAACTGAACTGAATTGAACTTAATAGAGCTGAACTGAACTGAATTGAACTGAACTTAATTAAGCTAAACTGAACTTATAGAAACTGAAATTAAGTTCAAAAGAACATGACCTTATTGTTTATCAAATTATCCCACACTAATCATGGTTACAAGTCACAACCTTAACAAAGTTAACATCCACATTAACCAAACCATAGTTAGTGCACGAGAAATTTGCTTTGTTAATTAGATAGATAGATAGAGATAGAAAGAGAAACAAAACAAGTGCAATTTGCATTGCCTTCGTCCACTTCTTTATTCTTCTCTTTCACTTCTACTCTTATTATTATTATTATTATTATTATTATTATTTTCATTTCTTTTCCATTTTCCTCAAAAAACAGGCAAACACAACAACACACCCAAAAAAATCAAATAAATATACTGCAAAAAAAAAAAAAATTGTTCATGCATTTGAACTGTCTTTTTCCATTGCAAAAAATCTCTAAAAAGTTATCATCTTTCTTGCTTTTCCTTACAACAGTCAACAAATTTGTAAGTTGCCATTTTTTTTGGATTGACTGTTTTTTCTAGGCACGTTTACATTGAATTGGTAATTTTTTTTTAGTTTAAAGTCTTATTTTTTGCATTTTTGTGAATATATTAGATCTAAAATTAAGTGGGTAGTTGTTAGAATTCGGATTAAATGATGAAATGTGCATGTTTTTATCATTTAGATATTGTTATCACATTAATGGTGGTTTAAGATTGTGTTTTTGTGTGAAAGATTTGATTTTTATTAGTGGGTTGTATTGTATTTAACTATTTATATGATTATATTAATTTGATTTGATATGTAATTAATGCTATAAGATTGAGAAAAAAAATTGAAGTGAGTTTTTTTTTGTTTGTTGTAAAGGGAGGGCGATTTTAATGCTGACGGGATTTGAACCGAGGTCATGATGGGAGGTGTAGGAGTAGGTATGAATGAGGAGGATAAGGCTATGATTGCATCAATATTGGGTACTAGAGCTTTTGATTATTTGTCAACAAACCCTCATACAGCTGCAACTTCATTGGTAAATGCTGAATATAGTGAAAATATTCAAAATAAGTTGGTAGATCTTGTAGAAAAGGCGAATAGCGCGAATTTTAGCTGGAATTACGGGTTTTTCTGGCAAATTTCGCGGTCTAGGACTGGGGATTTGGTGTTGACTTGGGGGGATGGGTATTGTAGAGAACCAAAGGAAGGGGAAGAATCGGAAGCAACTCGGTTTTTAAAGTATAGGGTAGAGGATGATGGTCAACAGAAGATTAGAAAGCGGGTTCTTCAGAAATTGAATGCTTTGTTTGGAGGTTCTGATGATGATAATCTGGCTCTTAGTTTGGATAGGGTTACTGATATGGAGATGTTCTTTTTGTTGTCTATGTATTTTACGTTTCCTCGTGGTGAAGGCGGTCCTGGGAGGTGTTTTGCTTCTGGGAAGCATATTTGGGAGGGGGATTTGTTGGGGTCTGGGTCGGATTATTGCGTTCGAGCTTTTCTTGCTAAGTCTGCAGGGATTCAGACTGTTGTTTTGATTCCGACTGAGTTTGGAGTTGTGGAATTAGGGTCTGTGAGACCTGTGTCGGAGAATCCCGGTTTTTTGAAAGCGTTAAATAACTTTGGTATTAAATCCACACCTCACTCTATTCAAAGTAAACCTCCTCAAGTTTTGTCTCTTTTAACGCCAAAGATTGAGGAAGATAATGCCGCTCCTGCTTCTGATCCGTTTGCCAGTCTGAGATTTGTTAATGGTGGAAATGGAGCTCCAAAGATATTCGGACAGAATCTAAATACGACTGCCCGACCCCAGTTCAGGGAGAAACTTGCTATTAGAAAGATGGAAGATAGAAGTTGGGATCCTCATGCAAATGGAAACAAGCTTTCGTTTACGAATCAAATTCAAAGAAATGGCCCTCAAAGCCCTAGTTGGACAAACATCCCCGGCGTTAAGCATGCGACTACAACCGAGATTTATAGCCCTCAAAATTATAGCTCTCAGAACTCAAGACTGCAAGATTTTGTGAATGGTATTCGAGGTGAGTATCAAAACAACAATTCTCAACAGAAAAAGCCTGCTCGGATGCAGATTGATTTCACAGGAGCAACATCTAGGGCTGGTAGTACTGATTCTGAACATTCCGATGTTGGGCCATCTGCCCCGTCTGATGATGCCAAGTCCCGCAAACGAGGGCGTAAGCCAGCAAATGGGCGGGATGGCCCGCTTAATCATGTTGAAGCAGAAAGACAGCGGCGTGAGAAGCTAAATCAGCGGTTTTATGCGTTACGAGCAGTCGTCCCTAACATCACCAAGATGGATAAAGCCTCTTTGCTTGGAGATGCTATTTCATATATTACGGAGTTGCAAAAGAAACTCAGTGACTTGGAAACACAACAGGAGAGCAGCACCAGCACCTCAAATGCAGATACACAGGGACAATCGCAACCTTCGATTTCTGGCATTGAAATTCAGGCAATCGATGACGACGTTGTTGTGAAAGTGTGCTGTCCCCTTGAACGACACCCGGTTGCTCGAGTTATACAGACATTTCAGGATGAGCAGATTGAAGTTATTGACTCGAAACTTGCAACAGGTACTGATACTGTGTTTCATACATTCGTTATCAAGTCTCAGAGTTCTGAACAATTGACCAAGGAGAAATTCTTGGCTGCGTTTTCGAATGATTCCAAACCGTTGCAAACCCTTTCACCAACCGGGGGTTAGAAGACTAGTAGTTCTTGATTAGTAGGTGTAATTGTTAGATAGTAAAGGACTAAAGAAGAACCCATTTTATGACTTCTTCAGATATTTTGATTTTGCAGCAAGAGTTAAAATGAAATATAGAGGTAGAATACTAGCCAATTTACGACAGTCATAGTCGGAAAATCGTTTTATCTTGTTCATATTTATACATTATTTTGCCATAAGCGCGTATTATTTCATAAGTTGGAAGGAATTGGTTGGTTGAACTATATATTATTACCAGAAAGTTCAGTTTTGTTCCTGGCTACTTATCGCTTGTGTTTAGTTGTCTTTGCTGTGTTGTTCCTTTGTTTGTGGGATTACGACATGTTGGAAACAGGAGTGTCATCGATGTTAACCATGTCATTAATTCGTTCATAATGTGAGGTATGTAGCATGAAATCGATTAGTTGTATGCATGCAACGGTCTTATACTCTTATATAAATTTTTATCTTCCAAGTGGGTTACATGTTAAAACAGGAGTTTCAAGATGGCATTAATGTTCCGGTAAGTCGTTTATTATTCAGAGATCTTCCGCATATATTCGGCTGATTCTTGTGCAAGGTTTCGGCATAGCTCTTCACTCGTGAACATTGCAAAAATGGCTTAGGCATATTATAAAGACGTCAATAATTGAGTTATATTCAGGGTTTGATTTTCTGATTCGAATTTAAAGGTTATAGTGTTATACCCTTGCTGATTCGAATTTAAAGCTAGCAAGAAAACACTACAGGCGGTGTTATAATATTCCCTCTGACTCTACATTTTCTTTTTTTGGGGTGTTTCATCAGATTATTTACGTTTTCATTTCGAAGAAATTAATATTTTCATATAAAGTAATTTTGGAGTTGCTATTCCAATCACAGCTCGTCCATAAAACATTAGTTGTGAATTTTACAAAAACTCATGAGCCGATGTATGCATACAACGGTCACATTTCATGGGATATCCCTTACAGACTCACAGTCCGTGATATGGTTCATGACACTCAACCATATGAAATTCGAGCCATTACAGCAAATGCAACAGCCCCACAAGGGCACCATATGGTTTTTGGTGAACACGAATCAGATCCTCAAGTGCTCCAAACCGACAGCAGCACATCTTCATGGAAAACAAGATCTCCCTCAAGTTTGCCAAATCCAAAGCAGCCGAGAATTGGCTAGCTTGATAAATATACTTTGAAAATTTGTTTGATCCCTTCTTCCTGGTATACTGCTGATCTGGAAGACGGTTTCAAACACGGCTTATTATCTCGCGATTATAACGTTTATGAAAGTTACCATGACTGTATTTTAAACTTTAAAGCAGCATCTGCTGCATTTACAATCTAAGTTACTCTGACTATTTTTCCTCACATACTCGACTCAGCAAGTGACACAAATGTTAATATTACACTTGAAAATCGGATATTAGAGTGTGATACGTGGCCAACTTGAGATCCAATATGTAACACCACAGTCTCAAGGCCTTAAACTGAGGAGATTACGACGGTGAGCTATGTTGCTCGGACTCGGTGAGTATGGCTACTATTTGTGGAGATGGTGCCGAGAAAAGTAAGGGGACATTTCCCTTGTTAAGGAGAAGAATGGTCATCATCGTTAATAGGACACTATTTCTCTTCATACAACTAAGCTGTGGACAGTTAGAGCCAATGATCTGCAAATCTAAATAAACATCCCCAAGTCTTGTTTCTAATCTCTCAATATAATTCACAAACTATAATCTACTTAAAATGCAAAAATCAGACCTTTAAAGTTTATACCAAAACTAGAGGGTGGAAATGGTAAAGTAAGATACCTAAGAATTAATTTGCCCTGCAGCTTCATCATTGACTCTCGCAGCGACGACACTATCTGATATAACATTGTCCGTTTCAACAGTGTTATTGCAGCTAGAGTCCCGAAACCAGCATTGCTCGGGAAGATGACCCTTTTTCTTACAAATGTTGCAAAACCTAATCCTTCTTTCACGATCCATTTCATTGTATGCCGTGTGGCTTCCGGGCCTCTTCATTGGAATCCTCTCAGGCCCAAGTTTTTCAGCAGGTGGAAATACAGGCGATGCAAGCCTTGGACGGGGACCCTCGTTTTTAGTTCCTTTTTGACGATACTCCTCCTCAGCCTTCAGCTCATTCATTAGCATCCAAACAGGTAAATAGTCTTCCTTCATCAACCCAACGCTAAATGGTTTCCAAGAAGGGGGAAGCTTGGAAATGATAACGTTGACATGAAACTTCTCCTCAACATACATACCGGAAGCAACAAGGGAGTCCGCAATATGATGCAACTCCTGAACTTGCTCAAAAGTTGATTTTTCTTCAACTATTTGGAATTCAATGTACTTCTTAACCAATGATACCTTTGCTCCATATTCATCATATAGATAAGTTACCTTGAGTTCTTCCCAAAGATCTCTAGCTGACCCTCTTTTTTTTGAGTAATGACTGTACAAATTGTCACACAATGTATTTATAATGTTTTGACGACATATATGGTCGTCTTCACGCCATTTTTCTATTGCTGATAATGTCTCAGAAAGTTCCCAATCCGCAATTTCCACAGCACTTGGGCATGGATCCGAAAGGACATACCTAACTTTCAAGTGGGTCAAGTATGACTCCATAAGGTCTACCCATTGCTGATAATTTTTACCATCAAAACGGACTAAATCGATAGGCACAAGTCTATGGGGAGTAGAAGGCACCCTTGATTCATTACCAACTTGTTTTCCAGCATCGATAAACCCAGGTCTATGACGTGTACCGATATTTATCATTGGTTCTGCTGTAGCCTGTCGAAAACCATTTGAGTAGGGCACATTTTCTGATTTATCAACATCAGCTTGTCTCTTTTCATCTCGACGCCTACAGATGGAATCTAAGTCACTCGTTCTCTCAGGCAACTATGTACAGAAAAAGACCAATAGACTGCCGAAATTAAATGAGGTACATACGCTAATTGTCACAATAGCTTTTCTGTGAGACAAAGCAGATAATACCCACCTTAGCCTTGATTCAACCTTTGTTATGGCTTCTTCAATGTCAGGGATGCTGTTACGAAAAATTGACCATTGATCAGGAGACAAACTAATCCCTGCAGGATCAAATGCAGAAATCATTACACAAATGAGAAAAAATATGAACTGGGACATTTTTATTAATATTAATTAGTCCAGAAGAATGGAGTAGCAACGAATGTATTCAACAATAAAATTAAAGTCTTCAAACTGTTGACAATTATCTTATCTTTCTGGCTAAACACGATTTAGTTTCAAAAATGAACATCCACCCCTTGGATTTTTTTTCTCATTTCATCCATATGAGATGGAAGTTTGAATAGAAGGATAAGAAAAAAGAAAAAAAGATGAAGCTAAGCAAGAAAAAGCTTGACTAAAAAAAACATGCAACCAACGAAAAAAATTGCCGATTTGGCCCACAAGGGTGGAGTCTAGTGGTTCAAATTTGAATGAAATTCCCAGGAGACTCACGTTCAGGTCTCCCTAATAGCAATCTTGTAGAGTATTTACGGCTTGAGTCCGTGCCTTCTAGACTTCAAGTATGTCACTCACGGGTGGCTTACGTGGTTTCCAGGCTACCACGTATACCCACGTATACCCGAGGGTTTAACTAGTACGCACCAAAGGTAGTGGTTGTGGGTTCCCTCGAAAAAAATGCCAATTTGATAATGTAGTACCCACCATGATACAATACAAGGCACAAAGCAATTACATTCGAGATTTGATGTTGTATCTGTTTACAGAGTTACATGACTTACATCCTCCCAAGCTGGCGAAAGTGAAACCGCTAAAAGAAGAAGGAAACGGATGAACACAAAATGCATAAGGATTACCAAGGAGCTATAGGTACCAATTGTCCCTTGTGCTAGTGGTCAAGAGTTATCCTCTCTAACCCCAATGACCAAGGTTCAAATATTGATACTTCAACAATCATTAAACCAAGGAGTTATAGGTCCACTCCGATTACTTCTACGTTCCGGTTTAGATATATTCAAATGTTAGACTTATCAGCAAGAAAAACTTAAAACAGTTGTAAACATCAAAGCAAAAATAAAATGCCAGTCAAGAAAAAAGAAAATCTAAGCATGTAGTTACATTTAGGCGTAAGGATCCGCTTCCCATCCTTGAAGAACGATTCTCCTATCGAGACAACAGTTTTCCCTCCTGAAGTTCGGACGGTCACGTCCCTCTTTTGTGACAGCTACAAACATCGAATAATGCTGCAGTGAGACAATGCAACTATACAAAAACACACATTCACTAATTCTATAAGGTAAGCTAATGAAATTATTCCTGCATTTACTCTACCTCTTCAATATAACAAATACAAAAAGAAGCAACTTTTCGATTAAACTTTCATATTTCCGAAAAAAGCTGCAATCTTTCAGCATTGCAGAATGCAGATAATATGTTTTTTTAACCTGAAACACTTTAAACAGCAGTAATTCACTAGCTGCTTACACTATCTAATTACAAATTTACATTTTCCAACCGCTATCTTCAAACACTGTCTCGTTGTCTCAATCATTTGTTTACCTTTAATCAAAAATAACCTCGGAGTACAACATTTCATTCATCCTAAAACCTCATAATAAACATTACACAATTAAAATTATCCGTCTCAGGCAAAATAATTGGGACGAGAAGTATTTTAATCAAAGTTAAACAAATAATTAAGATGGTCAATGAAAAAATAAAAGGCCCCACCTCGCAAATGAGGCGACAGAAGTTAAAAAAAAAAGAACAATAAATAAATGATTGAGACGGAGAGAGTTAAAAAAAAAAAGGAGTCACCTTACAAATGACGCGATCAGTTGTTACGGGTTTAACATCGAGTTGTGGTTGGGGGACGTCGGGGTCATGTTGGAGTAAAAAAGACTCGATAATTTGACGGACAAAAATCTTATGTGGAAGGTCGGATAGATCAAGGCGTAGTTTATCAGCGGCTAAAGCACGGACATTTTGTTCCGTAACGGTGTCTAAATCAGATGATTTTAAGATATCAATTACGGTATTTTGGATTTCTGAGAATTTGTTTGAATTGAATTCCATTGTGTTTTGAAAACATGGGAGAATGATAGTAGGAATTAAGAAGGGTTTGGAAATAAATAAATAAAAAGAGGGGAAAATTGGGAGGGAAAAAAAGGGAGTATAAATAAAAAAGAAAGGTCCTACCGAGAATTGAACTCGGGCTACTGGATTCAGAGTCCAGTGTCCTAACCGCTAGACCATAGGACCCTTGTTGATTTCTTAATAAACTTTTAGTTATATATATTCATTCATAAATCAAGTTAAGTGGTTCTATTTGGAATTTTGGATAGGTTTTCAAAAATAAAATGTATATATTTATTTTAATGCAAATTGTTGAATTGAAGCTTGTACTTTCTATATAATTTTCTTTTTCCGAATAAATTCATTTTTTGTTATTTGTTGTGTTTTGTAAAGAAAAACGTAGTGAGTTTTTCTTAATATTATCTCTAACTCAAAAGTGTCGGAGAGAAGATTAATGTCAATTTTCTAGTAAAAATAATACTCATGCTGATTAAGATATTTTTTTTTTGTTTTTAAAGTAACATTAGATAATAGTCATAGAGTTTTAATCAGGGCACACATAATCCACTAGATGAATGTGTTGAGCCACGGATTTTGTGAACATCGTACCCTTATTAGTTCTTTCGAGGTCCCTAGTCAAAGAATTGTGGTACACTTAAAAGGGTACTCTTGGTATATTAGACATAACTTCATTGGATTAGTCTTTCCTACACCTGAAAAGATGTACCATTTAATAAGGATAATGGTAACACCACTATCGTTTTTACTAATGACACTCAAGTAAAAGCTAATTATATGAATATTTTAATATGGTTTGACCAGTTTAGCCATCTCTTTCAAAAGGCTTGGTGTTTTGTTGGGCCCAAAACAGCCCATGGGCATTGTCAAAAGGGCCTAAAGTAATTTCGGGCCAGACTTGGATCACACTTAAGGCCCAAATTTTGGCCCAGCACGGCTCACATTTGTTGAAGAGGAGAATTTTCTAAGAACTTTATAAAGTAAGAATTATAATATTTTTAAAAAAAAATAATACTTATATCCATTAAAATTTAAAATTGATGTCTTCTTAAGATAGTTTATATTCATGAGTACATAATTAAACATTCAAAAATATTATATTTTTATCGATCAATTAATACATGGTTTATCATAACTTTCTATCTATTTTATAAACTCTATAGCATTTATGTAAACTACTAATGGACAATATTAAGTTAATTTCCTCAAATATTGATGAGTTATTAATCTTAGGGCCCAACATGCCTATTTGTGCCTGAAAGCCGATCTACCCCATCTGGGTTGGGTTGGGCTTGTACTCACAAAATAAGCCGACTTTATGCTTGGCCCGACAATGGCCGCATAAACGAGCTTTTTTTTTTTTTGCCGTAGCTCGACCCAAGCTCGCATGAGCTCGATCCATGGATGATCACCTAATTAAATTAGTGGTTGAAACTTTGGTGAAGTTCTCAATGAACTCAGGTTAAGTCTCTTCAAGATAAATCTTGTGAAGGTTATTGGCATCAGACTGTCACTTCTAGACTTTCGAGCATGTCACCATCAGGTGGTTGATCTGGATTCTGGTATATATAGTTCACAGGTTATTACGTATACTGGTGGTTTACCCAGTGCGAATCAAAGGTCGTAACAGTTGTGAGTTTTCTCATCATAAAAAATTGACAAAAGCTAGAAGTTAATTTTAATTAAAGAGTTGTGTACAAAAGGTCGAAGGTGTTGTTTTTTCTAAAGTTGGGTGAGATGCGTAGAATAGGACTTTAGAGGTGTTACTGGATGGAGTATTTTTATGTGGTGGCTCTTTGGTAAAGAAAAGTTGGGTGAGATCATTGTCCAAAATGGAGTAACGTGGTAGAACATCATGAAGATGATTGATGTCAATTCAGATTAATGTTTGGGAGTCAAAAAATAATTAAATAGCTAACTTTTTTTTTTCATTTAAAAGATTCACGAGAGACAATGTTTTAGAAGTCATGAGTATAATGCCTCGTAATTTACGAGCATGACTGCATGAGCGTCTATTTATTTTTCTAAAATATAACGAGTTGCTAATACTTGATCACCCCTAGATTCGCCAATCAATCCGCACAAGCATATAGGAATGAAACCCGTATGATAATCTTGTTTTGACATTTACAAGATGAATCAATATACTGTATACAATGAATACATCCACTACAGTACAATGTACGTAGATATCCAATATGATAGAAAACCTTGGACTATTAAGTAGTGACATAAATATATAAATACTCCGTACAAAATTAATTGTACCTAATTGAAATGTGTTTTTGTAACATCGTGTTTGAACACAAATTATGCACATTATGTTAACTGTCGTTGTCTTTTGTTGACAACATGTGAAGTGTACTGCAGAACACTTAAATGATTGATTGAGAAAAGATGGTAGCAAAATTGTTCTCTATTGGTGCATAAATTTTGCCATAGTTCTCACCGAAGACGGATCAATCCTGTCTCTTCAAAAAAGACAGGTCAAATATAGCTATTTTAACGGAGTTCATTTTTAAAATAATGCTGAAAAAATAAGTATTTGTTGTTTTGGGTCGGGTTTAAAACTATTTATCAAAATGGTGTCCACGTAGGCTCGGGTTTTCAAAACCTGAAATACGGAACAAACACGCCATTCCCAATGGCGTGTCTTTAAATTTTTTTATTTTTTTATTTTAAAAAAAAAAATAAAAATTGTACTGTTCACAGACACGCCATTCCCAATGGCGTGTCTCTGTAAGAAAACCCGTCATTCCCAATGGCGTGTTTACTTTTAGTCAATTTTTGTAAGTTTGCATTTTCGTACTCACTAGAAACACGCCATTGCCAATGGCGTGTTTCTTTCGTGTTTTTGGTTCGCGAAATCCGAGCCTACGTGGACACCATTTTGATAAATAGTTTTAAACCCAACCCAAAACGACAAATATTTATTTTTTGAGCATTATTTTAAAAATGCTTTCTATTTTAACGACAGATATGACCATGTGTCCATGTGACAAACAACATGTTATCGGTTAGAAAATTGTATTGTTATATTTCGTCTTAAATAAATTATATTTATCGAAATGTGACCGTCACGGGGAAAAAGTTGATCATTATGTTGTTATGTACTCATTAGCTCTTCATTTTTGGACGAGGAAAAACTACTGGACAACAAGGTGCCAGACCTTTTTTTTTTTTCTTGAGGAAAAAAAGGTCCCAAACTTTGCTATTTAAGGACATGCATGGAGTTGCTCAGTTCTCAATATCTCTTCATTTCTCATCTCACAGATAATAAGAGTAATAATACAATTATACAACTATACATACAATGATACAAGTGATCAATTCAATGCCTTTTGTACTCGATATTAACTTAATGTAAATTTCATCTAAGGACGACTCGATCAATAAACTCTTAGTGCAACTGTAGTAACAACGTAGCCAATTGGTAAACCTTGTTAAACTTATATCCCAATATTATTACTTTGATTATCGTCTTTTATTATGTGTGAAAGCCTAGTTTTTCATCTACCTTTGATATGTATGTAAGCACATATTACATGTTAGTATGTTACCGCTACTTTTTCTTGCAGGAGAAAAGATTGTTAGTTCACTCATCACCTTGGCATGCATACCCTAATCAAGCAAGTTTAGTAGCCATAATAACATAATTATAATACTCACCTATAATTTTATTGCATTTTATTGCCTTTAGGAAAACTTGTGATTGATTAATTATAAGTTTATAACAAATACATGAGTTTAACAAACCTTATGGAGTTAAGCACTCTAATAACAATATTCATTTGCTCTTTTTTTGTTGTCAAAATCTTATACCCATGGCTAACCAAGTACACCCAACAACCCAACCCGAAAAAACTAGCTCCTGGTCCACGGCGGTGGCCCATAGTTGGAAACCTACTTCAACTAGGCCCACAACCTCACCGTGACCTAGCCTCTTTTTGTGAGAAGTATGGCCCATTGGTCTACTTAAGGCTCGGTAGTGTTGACGCTATAACAACCAATGACCCGGAAATAATCCGAGAAATCCTAGTCCGACAAGACGACGTGTTTGCATCCCGGCCACGGACCCTAGCCGCGGTCCACCTAGCCTACAATTGCGGCGATGTGGCCTTGGCCCCAATGGGTCCAAAATGGAAGAAAATGAGAAGAATATGTATGGAAAATTTACTCACTACTAAAAGACTTGAGTTATTTACAAAACATAGGGCTGAGGAGGCTCAACATTTGGTCCAAGATGTATGGACCCGAGCCCAATCGGACAAGCCCGTTAACTTAAGGGAAGTGTTGGGTGCATTTTCTATGAACAATGTTACAAGAATGTTGTTAGGAAAACAATACTTTGGTGGAGGAAATGCTGGCCCACAAGAAGCCCTAGAGTTTTTGCATATAACACATGAGTTGTTTTGGTTATTGGGTTTGATTTATTTGGGTGATTATTTACCATTTTGGAGATGGGTTGACCCATTTGGGTGTGAGAAGAGAATGAGGGAAGTTGAGAAAAGAGTTGATGATTTTCATAGTAGGATACTTGAAGAACATAGGAAGGCAAAAGAGTTGAGGGATAAAGTTGGTGGACAAGAAGGTGAAATGGATTTTGTTGATGTTTTGTTGTCTTTGCCTGGGGAAGATGGAAAAGAGCATATGGATGATGTTGAAATCAAAGCTCTAATTCAGGTAAGTACTCCTACTTTCTTTTTACCATCTAGTTTAATCTCGCTTCGATCTAGGTAGGATCACTAGAGCAGCTTTAACACTGCTGTATTCCTAGGGTTTGAACCTAGCTTAGACCTCGGGTAAGGTAGAGCAACACATTACTAGTTGATCTAAATCTCATGGGTACGTAACTTTATTGATGAGAGTATCATTTTACAACGATTTCAAATAACACCCGTGATGGGTCGTTTTAAAGGAGACTTAACATATTCAAGATATTCTAACAACTTATAGTGACGGTCTCAAAAAATGAACCTCGTCAGTTGAATTCAAGTTATGGAATTATCAACATATTATTGCTTTATTAATGAGATCTTGCCCTATTAATAAATGATAGGGTCGTAGAATGAATTTCAGATGTTCGATTCAAAAGTCAGTTTAAAGCCAAAAATAACACCAACAAAAACAACTTTTTTATACTTGAACTTGAACCTTCAGCTAGCAAATGCTTATTACAAATGAATAATGCACCGTACCAGTTTGCATTGAGTACGCAGACCGATTGAGGCTAATATAGGGCTACTTTTATGCAGGACATGATAGCCGCGGCAACAGACACATCAGCCGTGACAAACGAATGGGCAATGGCGGAAGTAATAAAACACCCACGAGTCCTAAAGCGAATCCAAGACGAGCTAGACACAGTAGTAGGACCAAACAGAATGGTCCAAGAATCAGACCTAACCCAACTCACTTACCTACGTTGTGTCGTACGTGAAACATTCCGAATGCACCCTGCAGGACCCCTCCTAATCCCACATGAATCAACCCGCGCCACAAAAATCAATGGGTACGATATCCCTGCAGGGACTCGTGTTTTCATCAACACCCACGGGCTAGGACGTAACCCTAACGTGTGGGACAATGTAGATGAATTCTATCCAGAGCGACATTGGCCGGTGGACGGGGTGGGACGAGTGGAGATTAGTCATGGGTCTGATTTTAAGATATTACCCTTTAGTGCAGGGAAAAGGAGGTGTCCTGGTGCACCACTTGGTGTAGTGTTTGTGTTGATGGGTTTGGCTAGACTTTTTCATGCATTTGATTGGGATCCACCTTATGGAATAAAGAATGAGGAGATTGATACTTTGGAAGTTTATGGGATGACTATGCCTAAAGCTAAGCCTCTTTGGGCTTTGGCTAAACCTAGGCTTGCTCATCATTTGTACCTTTGAGACGACCTTAATCGTCGAAAATGTTTATGTATCGGGAAATTATCATGTTAAGTAACTCGAAAGTGAATATAGCGTTGTGTCACATGTATTATATATATAGGGCTTATATAATAAAGAAAAAGAAAAATTTAAATGTATGTAAAAGAGTGATACTGAAATTTTATAATGTCTCTCTGGTGAGAAGATATGACTATCGAAGAAAGCTATAAATTGGACAAGTTTCATTCATTTGTTATCTATTGTCTATACTATATATCATTGCAGGTGTTGGCTCGTAGTTTGAACATTGATATCAAATGACATGTCTTCGTATATATAAACTAGATCGAAGCCCAATATCGAGTCAGTAAATTTTGTACGAGTCATATCATGCACTCATGCACCGGATTCATCAAAACATCATGTATACTTCATTTATACTTAAGAGTATAAAGTTAACAAAATGTTCAGGTCAATGTAGCTTTAAAATCACACCGATAACAGCGACTCCTGCTATACTTACAAAGTTGGTGGGTGGACGAGCAAAGATGGACTTTTTCTACGTCTGAAAAACCGTGTTTAGTATGAATTCAAGTTGAATGGGATCACAAATGTCGAGTCTAAATTAAAATAAAAATCCCATAAAGTTGATTTCAGACTTATAATTAAGTTGAATCGACTTTACTCGTTCATCTAGCTACTTAGATAACAAGTTAATAATAAAGGAATGTTTGAGAAGTTGCTTCAACCTGACTATTTGTATGATGTGTGAGCACAAGAGATCCGTACCGTTAAATACGTCACTAGTACGACATAAGAGTGATAATGGTATTGTTCCTTAAAATTCTGAACAATTTGTCTCCTATCTGTCATAACAATAAAACGGGTCGAGTATGACTCACTTGTGTAGTTCTGCATATAAGTGAGATATATTGTTTTCCTCTATGCATAATTCTTTTGTTTATAATTATAACTATTAGACCCATCTTTAACTTAAAAGACGGATAGTTTTACTATCACCTATTTTAGAACAAGGCTTTAAAGCATTTTAATATTAGGTTAATTTAATTGGACAGTTTCATAAAGACATAAAAAAAAGGTCTTGAGTAATTAGTTGTAATTGACTTCACGTGATCTCTACTCAATAGTTGATTCTACTTAAGTTTTCATTGAATGGTGGTGCAAGACGGTTAGGAATTAGGATAGTGTCCTTGTATTTCAATTAAATGATCTCAAAGTTTTATCATAAATATGTTGAACTATATTGAATGATGGTCCAACATTTCACAATTCTCGTATATATGGTAGATATTTTAGTTGAATTCAATTGGTATTATGAGAGATTAATTGTTTGGAGTTCACCTTATTTTTTGTAATGGTGGCCCACCTAATGAATGCAGGTATTCGGTACTTATTTATGGAAATGAAGCAAACTTCTTGACCAGTCATTTATCTTTTAATCTGTAGTAGATTACAGCATCTTTATACATTATTGTCGACGATGAATTTGAAACCAACCTAGAAATCCGTACAAACATGATTTTGTTATGTTAAAATAAAAAATTTCATACGTCCTTAATTTTGAATTTTCTTAGTTTAATTCATCATAACTTTTGCCTATAAGATCAAAAGTAGATGAATGGCTCGTGATAATTCAGTTTGAAACAAAAATTGTTGCATTTTGAATTTGAGCTAAGAGTTACGCCTAGTGAAAGTCTTTTGACCGAATAAACCCTTTGATTAATCGTAACTCTCGACTAAAAATTTGAAAAGTGGTGTTTTTTCTTTAAAATCATTTTTACAAGGACTATGATTTGAAAAGGGCGAAAAGCGAACATCATTCCGAATTCATAACAAAAAAATTATGATTAGTCAAAATGGTACAAGTGATAAAATACCAATGGAAAATATAATTTATGTTGCTAAACCTCGAAAAGTTAACCTAACCAGAGTGTCCTATCTAGTATCCACACCCGAATTTGGCCAATCATATAGATTGACTTTCACTATTTGATCCGACTAAGATGTTTATTTGAGCATACTGACCATAAAATGTAAATAACTTGATAATAGTAGACATAAATGACCTAATTTGAAATGATTCAAATCATCAAGCTGACACACTCCAAAACCGATTAACATGTTTGACCGTTCTACCTGACAAATGTGTCATTCGGGTCGAGTCACTTCCAATCAAGACAACAATTGGGTCACTTTCGGGTCCGGTCATTATTGGGCCGGTTCACTTCAGATCGGGTCATGTTAGATCAGGTCCATCTGAGTTGTTTGAGTCATTTCGGGTCATGATTAAGTCATTTTGAAATTATGGGTGACACAAGTCGGGTCACTTTCGGGTTGGCTCTGACAGAATATCGGATCACTTTCGGATCATACATTTTGTGTCATTTTCAAATTTCAGATCAGCCTTATCGAATCGAGTCAGGTTTTAACGATTCTAGATGCAAGTGATGCAAGAGAGTACATGATGATTGGTGAGTGTAATGTAAATTATTCCACACTCATATAATTCCCAATTACAGAATTGCTGCAAAAACACGCCCGCAGTTACCCAATTAAGAAACCCTCTTCTACTCCAAAAAATGTGAAATTGGATAAATTAGGGTTCTTTCTTTTTCCCCCTTTCACAAACTGCAGTAATCACAACCACTCCAAATTAAACAAAAAAAAGTTGAAATCTTTTCAATTTGGGGGAAATCCCAAGTGGGGTTCTTCATCTGGGCAATAATTGAATTTATATTATTATTAATATTATATTTAATATAGTAATTTCAAAAAAAAAAATGGATATGGATAGTATTGAATGTGTATCATCATCCATAGATATGGATGAAGATGAGGTTATTCAACAACATCATCTTCATCATCAACATCATCGTCATAATATTCATCATCAATTTTCTCCATCAAATTCAAAATCATATTCAACAAATAATAGTAATAACAATAATAATAGTAATAATAGTGGTAATAATATTGATGCAGCAAATAGTAATATTCCACCATCAACTAGTGTTCATGAGCTTCTTGAATGTCCTGTTTGTACTAATTCCATGTACCCTCCTATTCACCAGGTTTCATTTTTATTTATTTATTTTGGTTTTTAATTTGAGTTTTTATATTGTTATTTTTGTATTTATTTGGGTTAATTTATTATGTGATTGTTGTATGATGTGATTACCAGTTTACCCACCAAGTTTTTAGTGTGGATCTTGATGTTTATTGAATCATTTTTGTATAAAAATTGGAAATTTGGTAAAGATTTCTGATTTTAGGGTTAATTTGTATTTTTTTTGGTCTAACTAAGGCCCACTTACTCGCATTACAATAGAGGTGATGAGGGATTCGAAACTGGGGCCTAGTGTCCATAGTACTTCCGTCTTAACCACTAGACTGAGACATGTTCGGTAGGGTTTTGTGTATGGGTGAGTAGGAATAAGAGAGTAAGGCATTTCATCTTGGGTCATTTGGAAACCACTTCTTTAAGTTGCTAACAGAAGGGTAAGGTTGCATATTTCCAACCCACTTACCCCGCTATTTGCGGGAGTCATTGAGGAACTGGGTAATGTCACTGTTAAGTCAACTGTATCACTAAATTTACAATCTTTTTTCGGGTTTTGGTTCTATTACTTGTGTTGATCATTTTACTAATTTTTACTGTTGGTTTTGCTGTGTTTGTTTCTTGTTAAATTGGTTAGATTTTTACTTGTTTCTTTCGCCAAAATGCTGAATTAGTTGGTCCTCCGGTTTGAATGTGAGCAAAATGGGTGGCAGTTGTATTGTTGGTGAGAAATATGGTAACTTTGTAGGCTGCTGGCTTTTTAGGAATTTGGTGAATTGGTGTTTGGTGCCTGGAAGGCTGGAAGTACGGGTAACTTTGAGTGAAAGACTTTGTATGACATCATGAAGAATGATTGGAATCAATCGACGATAACTAATTTAAGGGAATGGATGACGGAACCAAATCACTGGCTGAATTAGTAAGCAGTTGTAGCGTTTGAATGTCGCTGGTTTTGAATTGAAAGTATTACTTGTGTGAGATAACATTATTGACATACTGTTTTCATGTTTGACCGCTCACGATTTTGGCCCTTTGATTGTGTTGGTTGAGTTGTAATCTAGCTGCCATGGTTATAGAATTTTGCATGCATTGATCATGGTGTAATTTTTTCTTGACTCTTGATTTCTTAAGCCTAAATTTGCCCTCTTGTTCTAAATTGGCAAGGTCGTAAGGATGTTACAGTCATGCTATGCTGTCAAAGTTGTATGATCTGTTGTATATGGTGATAAATTGTTAGTGACAATCAAGGTTCACTTCATATCTTATCATGTGTGAAGACATTAGCGATTTATACCAGTTTTCCTGACAAATTGAAACTTCTGCAGTGCCGAAATGGACACACCCTGTGCTCAACTTGTAAAACACGTGTGCAAAACCGATGCCCCACCTGCAGACTAGAGCTTGGGGATATAAGATGTCTAGCATTGGAGAAGGTTGCTGAATCTCTCGAGCTTCCATGCAAATACTATTCCCTTGGATGCCCAGAGATCTTCCCCTACTACAGCAAACTTAAACATGAAGCAATATGTAACTTCAGGCCATACAATTGTCCATATGCTGGGTCTGAGTGCTCTGTAACTGGCGACATCCCTTATCTCGTGGCTCATTTAAGGGATGACCACAAGGTCGACATGCATTCTGGATGTACATTTAACCATCGCTATGTGAAGTCCAATCCACGTGAGGTGGAAAATGCGACTTGGATGTTAACTGTAAGTTTCTTCATGCTTCCCTCCTCCTTTATGATCCTGCACTTATGGGCAAAACCAGCATTGATCATCATTTGTCAACACAAGTCTTTGGTATGGTTGTTAGTGCTTGACTTTGTACAAAAATATGTCGTACATTAACAGCTGTTTCTCGACGCTTTGTACGAAAGTTCCATTTTTTTTCTGAATTATGCCAATAAATTTGATTTGTACTACACATTCTTTTTCGAAATAACTTTTGTAAATAGGCTTTTTTGCAAAAATTGTCTTGTATTTGTGAACAAGAGGGCGAAGAGGCCATAATAAAACATAGACTACACATATAGATAACCAACTCAAATTTCGTATCTCTAGAAACACATTTGATAAATATCATCAAATTACAACTGTGTTAGCGGTGACACGCCGCATTGCGAGAGGTGATTTTCTTGTCTCTTGGGTATATGTTAATAACCTGTATAATTTGTACAGGAAACAAATTTGTAACACCCACCTTTTATCTTAAAAATTCCACTAGCTGGGTAACTTTTGCAAGGAATGGTTTGAGAAAACAAGAGCATCCCGTTGTTCGCTCCTGTCTCTTGTTGTTCTCCAGTATTTGCCCTATCAGTTGACGAGTAATTACACCTACGGCCTACCTGAGTAACATCCAGTTACTTATTCACTTTGGCCATTTTTTTCCCTGACTGTAACCTGTCTCCAGTATCTGAAACACGGGAATAGAAAGTCTTGAAAAACCGGTGTAGGTGTAATACTATAAGCTGAGGGCACATATATTTGCACCATGATTTTTGTATCAAGTAACACGTGGTTAACAAACTTGCTTGTGTAAACTACCGTATACAAGTATTTGTCTAATGAAAAAGGTTACCTTCTCTTTGCTCTATACTCATGAAAGAAATACTTCAGGGCGCACTCGTGTCACCGATATCTGTACACAACTTTGATGCAGACTTCCTTTTCCAGGTTTTTCACTGCTTCGGACAGTATTTCTGCCTCCATTTTGAAGCATTTCAGCTTGGAATGGCTCCAGTATACATGGCATTCGTAAGATTCATGGGGGACGAGATGGAAGCGAGGAACTATTGCTACAGCCTTGAAGTCGGGGGCTATGGACGCAAACTCATATTTGAAGGAACGCCAAGAAGCGTTAGAGACAGCCATAGGAAGGTTAGGGATAGCCATGATGGTCTCATAATACAGAGAAACATGGCTCTTTTTTTCTCGGGTGGGGACCGCAAGGAACTCAAGTTGCGTGTTACTGGTCGAATATGGAAGGAGCAGCATAACCCCGAAGGAGGTGCCTGCATTCCCAATCTTTGCACTTGAACCTCTTGAATGTGCCCTCGTCTCATGTCCACTTGTCTGGGACGAAATTACAGTGTTACATATCTGATGTAAAAATTACTGTGTTGCCGATGTGAATAAGTGTATGCTAGTTTAAGATTTTTTAGCATTCACTTTCTTGTGCATTGTAATTGACCGGCTATGATTTAAGATTTTAGGCTCAGAAGTCGGTGACTTGTATTTTTCTCTTTGTATCCATGAGAGAGAGAAGGCCAAGTTCCTGTCGGCCGTCTGTCAACGATAATTTCGATTGTACCAGAAAGATGTCAATCTTGTGGAAAAATTCAGGAATCTGTGATGCCTGTGTAACTGTATGCCTTTTCTAATAAACTTGTGTATTGCTGTTCAGAATGATGATGGTCTTCTTGCCGATTGTCACTTGTTCAATTTAATAAACGAGCCCTTATCCGAGCTGAAAAGTGAGGGTATGTACGACCATGAACTAGAATTGGTCACAGTTTTCCGGCTCAATTGAAGGTGCAGACAAGCTGTGCCGCCTTTAGACCTTTACTATACTGTCGAGACATAAATTTTACTGCAATTCTAATCTATTCAGTTCAGTCTAAATTCATTATTATTGCACAGTAGTATCTCCATCCTGTGAACACCAGTTCACCAAACTTTAAGTACGAGACAACCGATTGACGGTACAACAAGCCACAATTCCACATTACCACATTACCTCAACCCTTGAGGTTATTTCCTTAATGCTGCTCTTGAAGATTGCCTAACTCAATAATTAACTTCGGCATACGTATATACAGTCGGTCAATACGACATCCATTTTTAAGATTAAAAGAGTCAAATAACATCCAACAGACAAATCCAAGCTATACATTAGAATATCTTACAAATCACTCCCACAATGACATTAGTCATACTAGTAGACTAGTAGTTGCATTATCATCTCCCCATCCAAGTCAGATAGATGTAACACATTTTTGTTAATTCCTAGACATTCTTCTTTTGTCTTATCTATCCTAATACCCCTTTCGTCCCGAACATTTATTTACTTTTGCTTTTACATAAAGATTAAGGAAATAGTATGAAAACCATTTGTACTTCTACTTAATTGATGACAAGCAGACAATATTATCATTAGAAGTTCAAAATACTCGTATAAAACCATCATAATATAGAAAGGTAAATAAATAAATGAGACATCCTAAAATGAAAATGATACGGAATATAACATAACAGGAACGAAGGAAGTATTTTTTACTTTTTTACTTGTAATTCTTAAGACGGATATTTCCATTTACCGTCTTAAACAAGAATTATTAACACACACAGTATAGTCCCACTCCCACTAGTCTACTTTACTCTGACACTATCACACTACTAGTCTACCCACCTTGTTGTTAACACTTTTGTCTCTCTTATTCTTATTATCTCCACTCTTCTTTTCCTCTCTTCTTCACTACTCCTCAAATGTCCCCACCTCCTCACCAACCCCAACCCCAACCCCGCCACCCACCACCACCACACCAACCACCACAACAACCACCACAACAACAAGAATACCAATACTACCCCTACCCATACCCATACCCACCTCCCAACCCAAACCACTACCATCGTCCAAGATCCCGATCCTTAGCTTCGTGTATCCTAGCCACAACATTCCTCCTAACCTTTCTTCTTGCTTCTGCAATCACAATTTTCATTCTCTTCCGCCCACTTAATCCTACCATCTCCGTAACCTCAATGCGATTCCCTACCTTCACTGTCCATACCACTGCAGCTAATTTCACCTTCATCCAATACGCAGCGGTCCGTAATCCGAACCGCTACGCTTTTGCTCATCATGGCAGCTCACTTCAGCTCATTTCAGCTTCTGCAGGCCCTGTTGGGTCTATTTACATTCCCGCTGCTAGTATCGCTGCTGGGCGGACACAGTTTGTGTCCGCCACTTTTCAGGTTAAATCTTTTCCTGTGGAGGGCCCACAGGGTGGTGGGGTTTCGGCTGTGGCGGATAGTGGGTCGGTTGTGGGACCGGGACCGGCTATGGAGCTTGAGACTAGGATGACTTTGGTTGGGAGTGTTAAGGTTGTACAAGTGTTTGCTCATCATGTTGAGGTTTCTGTTATGTGTCGGGTTAGTGTTCGTGTTGCTGATGGATCCCTTCTTGGGTATAATTGTTGATCTCTCCTGTTTCGCAATTTTGGTAAGACCCTGATCAAATCTCGGATTCTAATTTAGATCATGGGATAATTAGAAATGACCAAGAAAGTTGTTTGGTAAGGTATAGATTAGTCATTTTTTTTGGTAATTGTATGGTCATAAGATCATTAGTAAGTGTAAAAAAAAAGTTTGGGAAATGTTTGTTTTATAGATTTATTATGTTGTAATTTAGAGCTATGCCACATTATTTTACGAAGCTTGGCATGGTGTATTCGTGTATGTTACGGAGGTAATTGTAGTCTAATGTTTGGGATCCGATTCATGAAGGCGTTTTAGAGAATTGAAAGATCAAAATATGTTTCACAATCATACAATTTCAAGAAGACGTAACGTTTCTTAAGTACGGAATTGAGTTGAATTTAGGTACGTGTTGTAGATAAAGCCTCGAGTCGACTACTCAAATTGAGCATGATCTCACGAGACATTGAGCATTAAAAGTTCAGAGAAACAACAAACTGTAGACAAACTAGAACATTAAGCATTCTGATTTCAGAACACCACATCCGTGCTAAAACATGAAAAGAACACCAACCAAGGAACAAAGTCTGACCTTAGTAACCTGATTACTTCAAGTATACTTTATTGGGCAGGACACAATCTAAGACAACGCGACAATGATAGGATAGAGATTACCCTAGTCCGACAAAGCCGACTCAACCAGCTGATAGGCTTCCAGACGTGGTGAAATCGAAACTGACTAAAAGAATTTGACAAATAAATGGTTACTCTATTATTACCCATTCATTCATGCATATGTACCGAGTGTATGCACATGTATGTACTTATGGCCATCACTCGGGCCCATTATCCGGATATCTCATCAAGACGACGATCCATTATCTGGGACACGGTTTCCATGAATGTTGCTTCACTTGTGTCTGGGAGGACAGCATCCATTGCCTCTTGAACAATCTCCTCTATTACGGATTCCTTCCTCACAGTCTCACGACACATGATGCTTCCAATTGCATATGGTGTAAGTCCTCTTTCCACCCCTTTCTTAAGCAACATGGTGGAGATACGCAGAGTGCGTGCACTTTCAACGGGCATGTCCCATCCGTAAAACTTGAGAAGGGCTATGTCTTCCTCGGCATCCAGTGATTTGATGTAGTTAATGGTCTCTGGAGAGTATGGTTGCTTGGCTTGTGGCCAGTAGAGCCAGTCAAAAGTGCAATCTTCAAACTATATTTACAAGAGATAACTTGGTTGAATTAATCAATGAATGACACAAAGATAAAGCTTTTTCTAAGAACATACAAGAAAATTAAACATCCAAATAAAAAGGGAAGTAGATTAGGATTTGAATAGCAAACCATGAATCAATGTATGATCAACAGAAAAAACGACAGAACATGGAGAACAGGCAATGTTCTTGTCAAAGTGAGTTGAAAATGAAGAGGGTACAGCAAAGAGATTGTATTGTAATTGAGCAAGTCTTTTGATAATTCCAATCACTTTCTAAAGACCAACAAAACTAACGGTCATTTAGTTGATCGGTATATTGCCACACACTGTAAGCTTATGACTTTATGAGATAGAAATAAAAACATTGACGTCATAGCATAATAAGCTCCAAGGCATAAATCACACAATCATGTAGAAATTTACCAAAGATGACACCATATTACTCCTACTATATAACAGGGTAAGCATTAAATACATAATTCAGGAGAATGGAACAAACTGCAAACGTTGACGTAGATCTATACAATTATACCTGATGACCAACAAAAAACCACTACATACGTCCAAGATCCAAGCAATCACAGAGACACAAGTCAATCATTTAGTGGATTATTATCTTTATATGTGATTATTCATGTGTACAACTAATACCAGACAACCCAACAAACAATTAATAAATGTATCATAGCGGAGTACATAATACAGACCAGTAAACCAAAATAGAATCATTTATTTAATAATTGACAAGGTCCATAACAATTGGCAAACAGTCTCCCACTCTCCCATAGAATCACAGCATTAACTTTTAAATAGAACCAAAAGAGGCTAAACAAAAAGCAGGAAAGGCTACTTACACTCTCCGGCAAGCAGTACCCATGATCAATAGGTATAAGGGTAATTCGGCCAGTTTCGCTGTCTTTGCTAAACAATATATTACCAGAGTGCCTATCAGCATTGGCCAACCTCATGTCCAGAACAGAGATTTTGTGTACCTCCTCAACCGGGAAAGCACCAGGACCGATATCCTCACAGCTGCCGTTGTTCTTCATGAACTTCTGCAGGGATCCAAACTTATCCTTTATACCATTAGGATGGTTGAATCCATTATGTAAGCACCTGACCATTCCAGTAGGCGGCACCCCAGAAAACCCGATTGCATCTCCAGTAATGCCACGCCTCCCGCTAATTGGATGATCCAACAGGTAAGCCGAGACTTCCCTAAACGCTCCTTGCCCAACTCTTGTACCCCTCTTCAACCCTTCACCATCAGAAGTCAAAGGTAGTCCATGGGGGTTGTTCATTGCCTTAGGCTCCTCATCAATCGGCTTAAAAACAGAAACATATTCAGATCCAGTCGAGTCCAACATAAGGTACGCCCCACCTGACCCCTCGGCCGACATGATAGGCGAATGCCCATTAGCTAACCCATTTTTAGTCATCTCTATCACATCCAATATGGCTTTTGGCACATCACTCTTCGGATTACCAAAAACTGGCACCAAAAGGTCCTTCTCCAGCCCCACATTATCTCCACCACAGTCATATTCATACTTCTTACCAATCACATCAGACGCATCAATTGACAACTCAAAGCTCTTACCCACAGGCTTAAACCTAACCTTAGACGACTTCCTAACAATCAAAAGGATGACACCATTGTCATTATGCTTCACAATATCATTAAACAATACTTGGTCATCAAGCTCCTCCCCGTCATAAATAAGCTCATGATCCTCCTCAAACCCTAACCCCTTAACCTTCTTCGCTATCTCCTTCTTAAAAGACCCGACATCCTGAAACCGACCCACTTTGAAGCTTAGCTTCTTCCCACACACAGTCCTAACCTTAATCGCCTGTAAATCCGTAAGCTTAACCATAATGTGAAAAACATCTCCATTCACAATATCATAATCACGAATAAGCGAATCACTACGCGACAATTCCCTCCCACCATAAACTAATTTCTGATTCTTGACCACAAACCCGGTAGAATTCTGAATCTTTAGTTTAACTGACAATATCGAATCGTCTTTGAATACCCGTAAGGGGGCCCTATGCATATTCCCCAGGCCATTGACTTCTATCATAATCGATTCATCCAAACTTAAATCAAGCAAACTACGGAAAATCCGTGTCGAAATTACGGGTTCTTCGGATCTCCTACTAACAACTAATGCAGCCGACGACATTTTTGCTTCTAAAGAATCGAACTTTCAATCAAGATCTATATATATATATATATATATATATATTCACTATCACTAAAACCTACGAAAAAAATAACTACAAATTCGACATTTTCATTTCTGTACTACTATCTATGATGAAAAACAACGAAAGATTAAAATTAAATACAAATCGGAATTACTCGTATGTTAATGAAACCCTAAGGCTTCAAAACATTAATGATATCAAAGTAATAGCATACCTCCGATCAATCCAGAAACCCTTGATTGAGAAATCGGCGACGCAATGCGTGGTTCAGATAAACCCTATAAAATTCGCCCAAATTGAGACAATTGAAGGTTCGGAAAGCCTAGATTATGAACTTGATCGAAGAAATTAGGAACAGATTCACTCAATTACTTACTTCAATGGAAATCCGAATTTGATTTTTTTGGTTTTTTTATTTTAGGGTTTGGAATTGGGGAAGAACGACACAAAGATGGTGGAGAAATAGACGACAAGATGAGTTGAAGAGTAGTTCGCTTTATACGGAGTTTAGAAAGTGAAGTGTAATAGTGACACCTTTTCTCTATTATTATTATTAGGAAAAATTATTATTTTTTATTATTGGAATTATTATTATTATGGAAATATATAAGAAAAGGAACAAATTTTATTGGTTGAAAAAGGTGGAATAACGATATTTTTGGTGCATTAATTAGTTAATTTGATGTTCGACATTTTGCCTTGGGGATTAAGAAAATAATCAAATAAGAATATTTTGATTTAAATGTATAAGGATAAATAGGAGAGTAGAAGAAAATTTTCATTGGTTGAAAAAATGTGGATTTATGAGTTTTTTGGTGCATTAATTAAGCTGGTATTTTACATTTTGCCTTGGGTAATAAGGAAATGATCAAATAAGAATATTTTGATTTTAATGCTTTTAGAATTAGTAGTAGTTTCTTTTGGGATGTTAATTGGTTGGGAGACTTTCTTTTCCACCTTATCGAGTATGTGATTTACTGAACTTGTCTAACTACGCGATTAAACATAAAAAATGCATAGTATAATCAACTGTATTTTCATGTTTGAATCATGTTTGCTCCAAATATTATACGGACTAATTGTTTGGGACTCATTTAATACTAATTAAAAGTTTATATATATGGGACGTAAATTTCTTGGATATATTTTCCCTTATTTCAATGTTTTGATTCCTTCGATCCCCATTATTTATATACCTATTTCAATGTAGTATTATCTTTTGATTTGATGATGCTAATAAGTTGATTAATCCACGTGGATATAATTGTCAATTTGTCGCAACTTAGTTTACCTTTCGTCCAATAGTACTCCATAATAGACACTAATCGTCTAATCCACGGTTACTCTTTGTTATTTTACTTTGATTCAGTTTAAAAAGGTATATAAATGCTACTCCTATCCTATTAACATTATATTTCTTTGGAAACTTCCTTCAACTCGATCGAGCTATAAACATTTACAAGTGGTAATGTATTGTGTTTACGAGTGGTAATGTATTATGGTGAGCCTCTAACGTCTTAACTCTTAAGTCATTTAACTTTCACTTTTTCAATCAAGAAATGTTCAATGTATTCATTGTCACATATTTATATACTAAACCCACCATTCTCTTCGGGGACGTATGCGCTCCTACACGCCATTGAAAGGGACAAGTAATATAATGAACATAAACACCGATGTTGATTTAATCAATGTTAATAACTTAACATAAAAAATAAATATGAGACGGTGTAATATTTGAGATCAACCAGCATATGCGAACTTTGATTGGTCTGATCTTATATGTAAGTGTCATATAAAAACTTAACCAATAAGTTGTTATAGTATATTCTACGAAATATTTATAAAGACATTTTATTTAGCTTTTCGCAATTTTAGGCACACATTTTTTGTGGCAAACTGCAGTCCTCTAAATCATTGTCATTTCTTTTGGAGTAAATGTAGTCAATATCACTAATTGAGCATTAGATCGGTTGAGGACTTGAAAAATAAGGTACGTTGGCATTTGAAGGATTAAAACTATTATAGCAATATCGACTTTAGAGCTCAGTCAACATACGAAGTTCCTTTAGAAAAAAAAAAACCAAAGTACTCCCTATAGGATTATATGATTACCAATTATTCACAAAGTCTTACTTAAAATGGGTGTATTTTATATGATTACCAATTATTCACAAATTTTGAAATTAGTATTTATCGTCTAAAATGAGTATTAAGTTAAGATCGTCTGAAATGAGTATTTATTGTCTTAAAGGGTAAGAGTATTAGAGGAGGAATATATTGGATATCTGGCATACTTTATTGAACAGTTAACATTATGTTTTGTTGACCTTTTAGTCATATTAACTCTGATACCATACAAGGAAATCATTTCAACCAAAAATTTAAGTTGTTACTTGGAGTCTGGTGATAGGTTTATATTCTAATTAACATGTATCTGTCTAAGAGTTGGGTAATACAGAGTATATGATATCAGATATTATTATCGGATGTTTTGTAAATAGGGAGATTGGTATACTTTGGCATATCAAGTGTTTTTAGCTCGTTTGACTAATCAATATGATGAAATTTAGAGCATATTTAATTAGTAGACTGACACATTTGCATATTATATCAATAATTGTTCATGTCCATATTAGTTATTTTACCGAAAATAAACAATATGTTAATCTGAAACTGTTAAATACCAAATACAGAGTATCATTAACAAATTATGCTAATTATATATTTTGATCAAATATGCTAACTATAATATGCTTTCGCAACTTCTTTCACCCAACATTAACCAGTTCGCAACTTCTTTCACCCAATATTAACCATATGATTACTAAACAGAAGCGGTTTTAAATTGCACCGAGAGATGGTCACCATCTATGGGTATTTGCTTAACTAGTAACTACATAATGTCACGCACGTCGTCGTTTGACGGAGACTCAACTAATACTGAAGGTGACAATCAAAATCGCCCGTAAGTGGCCGGCGTTAAATATACTTGCATGTCAATTTCTTCATCTATGACTCTCTCTTATACATTATATTCATATACTCCCACAAAATATTGAGTACAATAGTGATCTAATGAATTTAAAATTATTTACAAAATGGAGCCAATTCAAGACGATATTAAGTGCTGTTTAAATGAAATGGAGAGAAATTATTGTAATTGATGATAGCGACCTAGATTCTGAAATGGCTTGTAAGAGCGATATGGTACGTAAATGATACTTTGGAGATAAAATTATGTTTGAGATAGTTTATAAGGGTATTTCAGTCACCTAATTAACGGGCAGTAATGGATTGCTGACATAAGTTTATAAAACTTCATATATTATATAGTTTTGGTGTATAAAGACATATACTCCGTAATAAATATAAAATAAGTAAGGTGAGTTTTGGAAGCTATAAAAATAAGTCATTTAAATTTAAGAAAATAGTAATCTAAGAAAAATAATTAGATTATAATAGTTCACCTTAAATTAACTAATATGAACAAATAGGTAGTTAATCGATTTAAAGAAAGTTTTTTTTTATTTAAATAAACAACAGGAACAGTGAATGTTGTGTCTTATAATTTAGAAAATAAATTTTACATTTATATCATATAAAAATAGCGGGAGTAATCAAAGTAATTACAGTAACGAAGCGTGTAGTTAAAGTAATAGTATTAACAAGGGCGGTATGAAAGTAATAATATCAACAACAAGATTAGTCAATGTGCCTCATAATTTTTTGATAAATTTTACATATATATCATAAACAAATACTCCCTCCAATTATCCATGTTGTTCCCTCTTTCTATTTTGAGCTATGTGTGGTGATGTTCCCTCTTTCCTTATTTGTGAGTAGTTGTGTGGTTCAAGTTTAATTGAATGTGAGGTAATATGTTTTGTGTGATCCAAATTGATTTCCTTAATCCCCTGTGTCTAAAAGAAATGGGAACAACATGATTAATTGGAAGGAATATATTTTAATCAAATAGGTCCTTAAAATAAGTTTGACGACATATTTTAAACTCATACGACCTACTAATCAAATAAAACGAAAGCCAATATTTCATTGTTTTGTGGACTGAGAGAGACAATGCCTTTCATCAATACGAAAGCACAAATTCTTATTTCAGACGGAGGTATCCGTCTTAAGGTTAAGACGGATACCATATTCTCTCACAAAATACCCATTAAGGGTGAGTGGAGAGCACATGGGGGGAGCCCACCTTGTCCAGTTGTCCCCTCTACCCATTTCCTTTCACAAAATACCCGTTGTAAGATCCGACCCGTCTTAAGCAAGACCTACTGATACGAAAGACATTCTTAGTGGCATAAAATACATTTTTTCATATGAAAATGTAACAAAATTTATAAAAATTATAATATTTACAAAAGAAACTGTTACAATACCGCACTTCTTATTTTTTAAATCGTTTGTGAAACGACAAGCTTAATAATCAGTTCCGAAATTGGATGATCACATTTTCCTACTTTACGTATGTGGGAACTAGGATGAAACATTATTTTTTAATGCGAGTAACAACACCGATCACTCCCTAATATCGAAAATTGAACACTAATATTTTCATTTCTACCTACTATAACTTATTAGTAATTCACCCGTACCCCTCTATCGATAATTCGTCACTCCAAACCGAGGTAGCTAGTAAGTACCCTTGCCGCCGCTGGAAAACGAAAAAATCAACAAATTTTAGTTAAAATTTCGAAAAATGTTCAACTTTTCTTAATGGCATTACAAATTCTCCTTTATGATAAATTGTGGCTCCACCATTGTCTTCAGTGTTGTCTTTCATCACACATTCTCCACAAACTATCAAATTGATGTGCTTCCAACTTTGCACAAATTCTCAATTAAGACGGGGTGACCCGTCTTAAAGGAGAATTGCTGCCAACTTTGTCTATGAAAACGATGTATAACCAACCTGGCTTCTAGTTCTAGAGTAGACTCCACTAATAATTCTCACAATTTGCATAGCTTGGTACTTGTTAATCAGTTAGATGTCCCAATCACAAATATTCATATGATTCACACAATCATACGCTTGTATTGTACTCCACAGTCCACACTCACTATATAAACACATTTGTTCTGATCATTAAACATCCAAGATAAAAAAAAAAAAGTTGGCCAATATGAAGCCATTAATAATCCACATTATTATTATTAATATTTTTTTTTATTATTATTACAACAGTTGTCCCAGTTATTTGTTTACCTTTGATCAAATCTCTAGCAAAAAATGAAAAACAGATGATTTTCCCTCGCTAAAATTGAAACATAGATGATTCAGACGGGGAAAATTCGCTTATTATGTCCTCGGTCCATATGCAAAGTGCCAGTCAAGGCGCAACCAAATAAAACCCTTTGATTACATGGCCTTGGCTCAATCTTGGCCCCCCAAACTTACGTTTATCTCGTCAATAGATGTTCAAGTCCAATAATACGTGACAACGTTACATGATCACAAGTCCAGCCAACATACTATAAGACGGTTCGTCACTGCAAGAATGCCTTTGACATATTTATGTTTTTATAGGCGTAATATTTTATATTTCTATGTGAATTTTATGTCGAAGTTTGAATCCTGGTGGAAACTACACAGAAACCGCAATCAAAAGTGACCTTGAAAGATCCAAGTTAAATTCGACATAATACTCAAGTTCGTAAGCAAGAAGCCTCTACAATACCGGAGATCAAATCTACATTGCGCTATATCTTGCGCTGCAGTGGGGCTCCAAGGCGGAAACTAATGAAGTACAGTAACTTTTGATTCCGCTTTCCGGGTAGCTTCCACCAGGAAATCCTGGACACAAGTTCACAAATGAAAATCACTCCTATAATAAGATCAATCTGTATGTTAATTTTCTTTGGCCTTTACACTGTCCTAATCAATCGAAATCTGTTTATTAACAAAATGCCTTAATTTCTGTAGTTTAAATGAACTTAATATTCTGTTTATCAAAACAATAATCAATACATACCAGAAATTTTAAAAAGAAAAATGGACTTCAAATTCGATTATATTGCGATTTGCACATAATTATGATTGGAGTATTACGAAAATCAATTGCTTCCTGACTCTGTTTAACCTGGCCACCAACAGTTCGCGTCATACTTTGTACACTGAGAGCACAAAAGTTGTTCTAACAAGCACACCCAATTTGCATAGGCCTACTAAATTGGAGTAGTTGGTAAAGTATTGAGCTGTCGTATTTATGATTTGGGTTTAAATCCCGTCAGCATCAAAATCACCCTTAACTCCTTGAGGCGCCCTTTACAGCCAAGAAAAAAAAGAAGCACACCCAATATAACAAGTCATTTTTTTATTCAATCATGATTCAAAACCCAAAATAACAATTACGCGGCTTCATTGAAAGTGAGAAGTTTCAAGATTAAAAGTAAATGAAGAAAAACAGAGGCTGCATAATAAAACTAATGATCAGCAAACTACATTAATAGGTCATGTTGGGCAAGGAGTCTCAAATTACACACGGAGTATAAGACGGTCTTAATTATATAAGATCGCTCTCATAGAAGACTAGCTATACGATGACATAACATGGAACGTCGATCCTGCATCTGGAAACTGGCTACACTGACTTGAGCCTGGTATGGGTTTCGAAGTAGTCCAAAATCCCAAGAGTCCCACGAAGGCCTATTAATGTTGAGTAAACCATTCCATAGACATCACGTTTTTGAACTTGACGATCTTCATCAATGCCTAACGAGAGAAGTTGTCCGTCCCAATTATCAAAAAAGATCTGGTCATTGTAAGGGGTCCCAATGGGAGACCAACCATTAACACCTTGGAAGCTGTATAGAATGGCCCAAGAATTTTCGACACCATATTCCATCATCATCCATACCTCAACATCACTCTGAGCATAGGAATCAGCCATAACACACGAAACCGCTGCAATAGTGTCTTTGAGCACCCACACACTCCAAGACAGTCTAGAATGTGTCGGGATTGGTGGTCCCTTGATTAAGCGCAAAGCATCAGTATCCATGTCAAATGCCAGGACAGTATAGAAATTACCAGTGAAATACTGTAGAGAGCAAGCCCAGTGAAACACTCCATGGAGTAGGCAGTGAGAAATAGGCGGGTCGAACTCCATTAGTGGAAAAGGGGGGAATGCACCCTCAAATAATGGATGTGGATCATCAATGCAGTTGAGAAAATAAAGACTTTTCCAAGTATCGGAGGCATGATTATATACCCTCAGATGCCAACGTCGATCATCGCCCGTTTCCGCATCTTCCCATTGGGAAATAACCACTACCTTATAGTCATTAGTTCCGTGATCAAAACCAAACCCAATGTTTAAACTTTGAGGTAGTTGCTCGTGAAATCTCATCAAAGAGTCATCTTTGCAACCCAACAAATGCATTCGAAAAGGAAACGCAATTTGAGGGTGGATGTGTTTGTACTCTCGAGTTGCCGGGTTCCACAGAGTCAAGGTGCCAACCCACTTACGAATCAAAGTTCTGAATATGCAATAAATTCCATTAACAGGTCCAAATATTTTGATTCGCCTAAGCCAACTTTCAGGACCGTCAAACCATTCTTCCTCTACGTTTTCACCTTCTTCCTCAAGAAATGGTGGCCATTGAAGATCTTCATGTTTTTCAAGGGTGTGACGATCAAGGGCAGATATCACGTGAATTTCGGTAGTTGGGTCTTTGCGGTAACAAAGGAGTTTACTGCTCCTCCTAGTTTCGGAAAGATGACGGTGGTAGTCCACAAACTGAGGGCTTTTAATGACAGAAAGCCAATGTTTGCAGACACATTTGGAACGCAAAAGGAATTTTACCGGTAATAGTACCAAAATTTGGATCAACAATTCTTCTGGTAACTCCATGTCTAGCATATAAGTAGGTCTATAGCACCCACAAGTTTGTGATAATTGTAAAAATACAAATGACTTTAAATTAATAACTACCCATTATGTTTATTTTGTTTGGTTAACAAAAGAGCACTATGTTGCTGGTAAAAATCGAACACCCAACTTCATGGATGAAGTTAGACCTGGCAAAACGGGTCAATCGGGTTGGGTATGGGTAGGGTCATTTCCGATCTGGCATATATTTCGAATCGGGTCAGTCACTTTTGGGTATGTGTCATTTTGGGTCAGGTTACTTTCGGATTAATGGCTAAAACACTTTTGGGACATTTTTGTCACTTTAAGTCATTTTCAATCGGGTCAGTTATGGGATGGATATTTTCAGTTGGGTCATCTCGTGTTTGATCAACATTGGGTCAACTAAGGTTCAGGCCAATCCGTGTTTTGGGCCATATTCGAATCAAGCAAGTTCGGTCACTTTCGAGTTTTGGGTCAGCCTTTTTTCGGATCAGGTCATTCAGGTCCAACCCGTTTTGACATTTCTGGTTGAAGTGAGAGAACTCTTATGACTTGAGTCAGCCCTTTTCCTAAGCAATATAATCGCGGCAGATATAATGAAATTCAAGGAAGGGAAAGAGGAGGGGGAAGTGTATTACTAAGAGATATAATTTGCGATCTATAAATCACATAAGTTGATAAATTCAAGATATTCTAACAAATAATCACATACCAATATAATGAGATCATGGTGCCATGGCTGTAAAGTGTGAACCAAACTTTCCCGGCAAAAGCCTAATCTCCCTCCCTCCTGTAAAACTAAGGAAATTTCTAATCACGTTTTTTATTGATACTTCATACTTGATAGGTTTGACCTTTTTATTTCAATCCAATTCCTTTGCCTTTTTATTTATAAGAATGATAAGACACTATTTTTAAAATGGTTAACTTGTGAACCGTTTTCTTACTTTTTATTTCGCTAGCAATTTGTCCGGTTACCTTTACTACCTGTCATCAAAGCCTTAAGGGTAAGGGTAACCTTGATAACTTACCTGATCTCCGAGCTTGCAGGGTGTTCGGGTATTCTCTTGGTCATCAAAAAAAGAAATTAGGTCCTTTAAGTTTTATGTGTAGCAATTAAATACCTATAACTTTAATTAAAAGTGAAATTAAATCTCATTGCTTAATTTTTCATAAATATTTTGCCAGAATTCATTTTATAATCCAATTAGTCAAATATATAACCTTGTGACCATAACCAACTGCATGGTCTACAACTCATAACAACACCGAGACAAATATCTACTCGGTCATCTTAACTTGTTTGTGTACGACATCACAAAAGCTTGTCTGAGACGGTTTCACCTATGAAAGCAACTCATTAACAAACCTACAATTAGTTGAGGAAATTACAAGAAATTAAGATTGTCTTACTTAAAATATAATCTTATATAAGATCGTCTCCTAAAAGACTAGTTAAAGGATGACATAATATGAAGGCGGAAACTTGCAGCTGGTAACCTGCTAAACCGACTTAAGCGTGGTAAGGGTTTCGACGTAGTCCGCAATCCCAAGAGTCCCACAAATGCCTCTACATCTTGGGTAAGTCATTCCATAGACATCATGTTTTTGTACTTGACCATGTTTATCAATGCCAACTGAGAGGAGTTGTCCATTCCAATCATCAAAAAACATCCAATCATCGTAAGCAGTTTATCCAACTGGACAGGACATGGATTGTCAAATCAGTTGAGAAAATAAACAGTTCTCCAAGTATGAGACATGATTATATACCCTCAGATGCCAATGTTTATCAATAGAAATATCCACTGGCAGATAACAACCACCTAATAGTCATTAGTTGTATGATCAAAGCCAAACCCGATGTTCAAACATTTAGGCTCTTGCTGCTCAAATTGATTGAAAGCAAAATCTTGGTACGTTTAATTTCTTACCCATTTGAAAATTTCAGGAGATGGAGTTGCCGGATGATTTGTTGATCCTAATTTTGGTACTAATACCTGTTAAATCGCTTTCACGTTTCAAATGTGTCTGCAAACATTGGCGTTCTATTATTCAAAGCCATCAGTTCGTGGAGCGACACTGTCATCTTTCTCAAATCAGGAGCAGCAGTAAACTCCTGTGCTACCGCAAAGACCCCATCACGGAAGTTATATCATATCCGTCCTTGATCGTCACACCCTTCAAAAAGTTGAAGATTTAGAATGGCCCCCATTTTTAGAGGAAGAAGGCGTTGAAGATGTACAATGGCCTTTTTTTGCTGACGACGAAGGTGGTGTTGGTTCTGAAAGTCTTCTTAGGTAGATTGAAATCCATGGACCTGTGAACGGGATTTATTGCATATTCAGACGATTGATTGATAAATGGATTGGCACCTTGACTCTATGGAACCCAACAACTCGAGAATACAAGAACATTCACCCCCAAGTGTTCTTTACCTTTGCAATGCATTTGTTGGGTTTTACAAATTATTCTTTAATGCAATTTCACCAGCAAAAACCCGAGAGTATCAACATTGGGTTTGGTTTTTATCATATCAGTAATGCCTATAAGATTGTTGTTATCTGCCAATGGTCAGATTATGATTCGGGTGAAGATCTACGTTGGCATCTCTAGGTTTATAATCATGCCTCCGATACCTGGAGAACTGTATATTCTCTTAACCGCATTGACGATCCACATCCAGTCTTTGAACATTTAGATCCCCTCTTTCCATTAATGGAATCAGACCCGGCTATTTCTCGCTGCCTACTCAACGGTGTTTTTCATTGGGCTTGCTCTGAGTCGTATAATCATCAAGGCTATAACATCCTCACATTTGACATGACTAGTGAGGTTTCGCATCTAATGCCGGGACCTCCTCTCCCGATAGATCTCTCGCTTAACTGGAGTGTGTGGGAGCTCAAAGACACTCTTGCTGCAATTTCTAGTAATTACTTCGAGCCTCCTTCTTTCGATGTTGAGTTATGGATGATGATGGAATATGGGGTTGCAAATTCTTGGGCCAAATTGTTCAAAATCCAAGGGGTTCAAGGATTGGACTCCTGTCGGGATCCCTTGTGATGACCGGATTTTTTTCTATGATCAGAATGGACAGCTCATATCGACGAGAATTGATGAAGATTATTGTGTTGAAAAACACAGTGTCTATGTAATGATAGACTCAACATATGGTGGCTGTTGTGGGTCTCTTCGGATTTCAAAATACGTCGAATCTCTTACTACGCTCGAGACAGTGTAGTGCAATGTTGGAAATCAGCTGAGCAAATTGCATCCTTTTTTATTTTTTTCGACCAATTCTGTTAAAGACTCTTAAATAGTATTATGCGACCATTGTTACATGGAAAAACAAAATTGTCTTGACTCTTGAAAGTATTACGTGAATTTTAGCAGTAGATCAATATTACGGTCTTGTAGGACTATTCTTGAAGAAGCCAAGGCCAAGGCGCACGATGACAGAGAAGGCATTCATCTAAATCGTGTCTCAAACGCCTGTAATTTGAACTTCTCTGAACTTATAAAGTTTGTACATCAAAGATTACAAACTTGGAAGTCTAACGACCTCCCTATAGTAAGTCCGACAGTCTTCTTAACCGAGATCAAGCATTTCAAATCGTACAGTCAGAATTGAAGAACAAGAACAGAACTACCTGATGAAGGAGATTTAAAGTCATCAAAGCCGTCCTTCCAAAATCACCATTCAAATTCAAGCGGATATCGAATAAGAGGAACAATAAGAGATTGTACCCCAAACATTCAAAACTATTAAATTTATACTTGTTACAACTTTGTGCCTGTTACAAATTTCTGTATACAGTCAAGGAAAATTAATTAATTTTTTTTTTCAAAATTATGCTCCATGATAATTAAATCACCTAAGTTGGACTCGATTACAAGTATTCATCGAAAAATATTAAATTAGTACATTTCTCCTAAGCCAAGATTTGTTCATGGCCAGTAGGAGTGTACAACGGCCAGCCGCACGACTGTTGTCTAGTCCAAACCCGCATTTTATTATGACTCTCATTTACTCGGTCATCTACGATTCTATGCGCACCCAACTGCACTGCTTCAAAATTTTGCTTAACTGAAACTTGCTACTCTTTTCCAGTTGATATATTGAAGATGACACTGAACTTTGTATTTTCAGTACAGCAATTGACAAAATTTGTATTTACTCGATGGTCAGAAACATTGGCCCATACATAGCGATGAAAAACAGTGATCATCGACTACTCGTCTCCTATTGTATGTAAAGAGCTACAGAGTGTGTTATACTAACTCAAGGGGGATGTTTCGAGATAAGAAAAAACAAGATATATACAAACCACTGTCACTCCAACACTCCTCTTCATACAGCTTTGATAACATTGTTTCAAACTTTCAATCACTATACAATCTTGTGACCATAGCCAACTACAACTCCGAGCCAGATATGTATTCAATCACTATACAGTTTGTCGAGAAGCCTTCACGTGTGAAACCAACTCGTTAATAACCCTGTAATTAGTTAAGGAATTCACAAGGATTATTTTATATGAGATCATCTCATACAAGACGAGCTATAAGATGACATAACATGAAGGTAGAAATTTGCAGGTGGTAGCCTGCTACATTGACTTAAGCGTGGTAAAAGCGTCGACGTAGTCCAGAATCCCAAGAGTCCCGCGAAGGCCTTCTGATGTTAAGTCAGTCATTCCATAGACATCATGATATTGAACTTGACGAATATAACGCTGTTTATCAACGCCAACTGAGAGGAGTTGTCCATCCCAATCATGAAAAAATATTCGGTCATTGTAAGGGGTCCCAATGGGAGTCCAGCCATCAACACCTTGGAATCTGTATAGAATGGCCCAAGAGTTTTCGTCACCATATTCCATCATCATCCATACCTCAACATCATTCCCAGGACACGAAACCGCTGCAATAGTGTCTTTGAGCACCCACACACTCCAAGACAGTCTGGAATGTGTCGGGATTGGTGGTCCTTTCATTAATCGCAAAACATCCCAAGTCATGTCAAATGCCAGGACAGTATAGCAACTACCATCCCTATCCTCATACCGTAGAGAGCAAGCCCAGTGAAACACTCCATTGAGCAGGCAGTGAGAAATAGGCGGGTCGTATTCCATTAGTGGAAAAGGGGGGAATGCACCCTCAAATAATGGATGTGGATCGTCAGAGCAATTAAGAAAATAAACAGTTCTCCAAGTATTGGAGGCATGATCATACACCCTGAGATGCCAACGTCGATCAAAGCCCGTATATCCGTCTTCCCATTGGCAGATAACAACCACCTTATAGTCATTAGTTGTATGATCAAAACCAAACCCAATGTTCAAACTTTTAGGTTCTTGCTGGTCATATTGCATTAGAGAGTAATCTTTGAAACCCGAAAGATGCATTGGAAAAGGAAAGGAAATTTGAGGGTAAATGTGTTTGTAATCTCCAGTTGCCGGGTTCCACAGTGTCAAGGTGCCAACCCACTTATCAACCAAACTTCTGAATATACAATAAATTCCATTAACAGGTCCAAATATTTTGATCCGCCTAAGAAAACTTTTAGGACCGTCAACACCTTTTTCCTCTACATCTTCATCCAAACCGTTTTCCTCAAAAAATGGTGGCCATTTAAGATCTTCATGTTTTTCAAGGGTGTGTCTATCAAGGACAGATATGACATGAGTTTCGGTAGTTGGATCTTTGCGGTAACACAGGAGTTTACTGCTCCTCCGAGTTTTGGAAAGATAACGGTGGTCGTCCACAAACTGAGGGCTTTGAATGACAGAAAGCCAATGTTTGCAGGCACATTTGAAACGCAAAAGAGATCTTACCGGTAATTGAACCAAAATTTGGATCAACAATTCTTCCGGTAACTCCATATCTAGCATATAATAACACACACAAGTTTGTGATAGTTGAAATCGATGCAAATGACCGTCTGTATTGCTAGAGATGAGCAAGATATCAACTGTCTGTAACACACACAAGTTTTATACAGAGTAATTAAAACCGCTAGTTCATGGTGTCATGGCTGTAAACCGACTTCTTTTCCGGCAAGCGTAATCTCCCTTCCTCCTGTAAAATTAGGAAATTTGTAATCACGATTTTTAAAATGATGCGTTTTACTATTTCATTTCAATGACTTTTATTAAGGATAAATGATGCTTTCAAAGAATATTTATAATTTCACCTGTAAAAAGATAAGGATCTCAAACTTTAATAAGACAGCTTGACACAACGATTTCTTGTTATCTTCAGACTCTTTGAAAGTATCCTTAGCTTATTCAAAGGGATAAAATGATTTTTGTTGCCTCCAAAGATGGTTGACGAGAACAAATCATCGATGAACTGGTCATGTCTATGTTACCGGTATAAGATAAGGATAAGGAAACCACGAAGGACTGAAAAAAAACAATCCGAAAGAAGGATTCAAAAGACAAAAACCTCAAAGAACTGAAATCAAATTGAATTGGTCTTTCATAAGCATCGTTATTTATTTTTTTCGACCAAGTCTCTTAGACTCTTAAATTGAATTACTCCGTGTTTTGCGACCATTGTTACAAGGAAAAACAAAATTGTCTTGAGATTATTACGTGAATTTTAACAGTAGATCAATATTATGGTCCTGTACTATTATTAAAGAAGCCAAGGCGCCCGATGACAGAGAAGGCATTCATCTAAATCGTGTCTCAAACGCCTGTAATATGAACTTCTTCGAACTTATAAAGTTTGTACATCAAAGATTACAAACTTGGAAGTCTAACGACCTCCCGCTACCAAGTCCGACAGTCTTCTTAACCGACGTCAAGCACTCTAAATCGTACTGTCAAAATTGAAGAACAAGAACAGAACTACCTAGAGAAAGATTTTTAAAGTCATCAAAGCCTCCCTTCCAAAATCACCATTCAAGTTCAAGCGGATATCGAATAAGCGGAACAATAAGAGATTGTACCCCAAACATTATTGTTACAGTTTTGTGTTTGTTATAAATTTTGCAGACTTAAACATTTCTGTATACATTCCACTAAAGGAAAATTAATTTGTAATCTTTTTTCAAATACTGCTCCATGATAATTAAATCACCTAAGTTGGGCTCGATTACGAGTATTCATCGAAAAACATGAAATTAGTACATTTGCCCCTAAGCAGTAGGAGTGTACAACGGCCAGCCGCACGATTGTTGTCTAGTCCAAACCCGCATTTCATAATGACTCTCATTTACTCAGTCATCTGTGATTCTATGCACCCAACTGCACTGCTTCAAACTTTAGCTTAACTGAACTTGCAACTCAATTCCAGTTGATATATTGAAGATGACAGAGAACTTTGTATTTTCAGTACAGCAGTTGACAAAATTTGAAGTTACTCGATGGTCAGAAACATTAGCCCTTACATAGCGATGAAAAACAGTGATCGTCAACTAATCGTCCCCTATTGTATGTAAAGAACTACAGAGTGTGTTATACTAACTCAAGGGCAAAGTTCCGAGATAAGAGAAAACAAGATATACAACTCCGGGCCAGATATGCATTCAATCACTATACAGTTTGTCCGAGAAGGCTTCACGTGTGAAAACAACTACTCGTGAATAACCATGTAATTAGCTAAGGAATTCACAAGGATTTGGGTTGGTCTCAGTTCAGATATAAGACTGTTTTATATGAGATCGTCTCATACAAGACTAGCTATAAGATGACATAACATGAAGGTAGAAATTTTCAGCTGGTAGTCTGCTAAACTGACTTGAGTGTGGTAAGGGTTTCGAATGACATGTTTGATAGAACCAATTTTGACATCCCCTCTTTTGATATACACCCTCTATCTCATTCATTTGTTTGCCTTTTTTATTCATTGTAAGGAGTAAAGAAATGATTGGGACGGAGGGAGTACTGAAATTAGAAAGCAAAAGCAAATAGCTGTTGCTTCTATTTAAGTTGGGCATTAATCGTCACTTTAAAAAGAGCATTCACAAGCTGTAAGTGGGGGAGTAAATGGGAAAGCAAGTGAGGGGGAATTGTCATAAGAGAGACTTATTCGTCATAATTTTACATAGAATTTTCAAAAGGGGTTTCAATTCAAGCTCATGAACCCCAATTAAAAACGCCACTATTTTCATGGGTATGAGAAATTCAAACTTTACGTAATTTACGATAGCGAAATAAAAGATATATTTTAATCAAATAAGTCCTTAAAATAAGTTTGACGACATATTTTAAACTCATACAACCTACTAATCAAATAAAACGAAAGCCAATATTTCATGGTTTTGTGGACTGAGAGAGACAATGCCTTTCATCAATACGAAAGACATGCATATGCTACTAAAATGGTATTAAACGTAAATAAATCATAATGCATTACTTATATTTCTACTATAGCTAGATTGCTATTAATGTTATTATTATTAGATATAGCTACCGTGAAGAGAATATGGCGCACTAAAAAGTGTGTAACAACTCACCTTCCAAATCAACTAGTCCGAAAATGGTAGTCATTGAAAGCATGATGGTGATCATGAATCATAATGCAATGACTCGTATTTCTATTGTAGCTAGCTTGCTCTCATAATGTTATCCTTACTTATTAAAAGAACAACCACACTGCTTACTTGGCAAACAACCCTTAAAAATAGGACTTTTTATGGGACCACTTTATTATGAAATTTAATTATTTGGAATTGCAACATTGTATCCGTTTAACAATGACTTTATCTGTCTTTAAATATCTATTTAAATCATGCCAAGTTAATTAAGTACGAAAATTGTAAATGACTTTATATTTAAATCGATAACATATAAACTAAATTATTTAACCGTACTTAGTGAAAAAAAGAAGTAAGGTAAAACTTGGAAGTATGACCATTTAAATGATGTAATTTACGAGACCGTCAAATTTTAAGGGAAATAATTTAATACTCAATTTTCGCATATATAAGAAAATTAATTAAAAAGCAGCGACAAAGTATTAAAACCCAAATTCTTGAACTATAGACGAAATAGTGTATGAAGATATTTTAGTTAAAAAGACTAAAGATTTAAAACTCGAAAAACTATCGAAAGAAATACGTTAAATTAAAACAAAATGAAAAAATTCATAGAGAACGTGAATTATGTTCTTCAAAAACTATTTAGATGTGACTTTAGTACTTATAAAAATAACAAATATACAATGTTAAAGAGTGAAAAGATAAATAATTTGTAAGATATACGTCCTCGAATACCAATGTGAATTTACATATACTTAAGTGTAAAATAATTGTATACACATTGTTGATTACACTAGCCATATTAGCACATCGATTTAACTTATCTAATGATGTATCTATTTATTATTTCACGGGACGGGGTCATAAATATTTAGATTAGATTAGCCCATATTATACACTATGAATTGAACTACAAAGGGTTTATTTAATTCTGTATCTACTCATACTTTTTCACGACAATATTGCACATATACTGCAACGTTTGTAATATATATTATATTTTTAAATTACAAGTACTTCGTAGAAGTCTACAACATGTACCTAATACAAGAACGAAAGATTTTACATGTAACAATCGTATTCTGTTGATCGAATATGTTAATATATTTTGAATGTCAAATCGTTAAGTTTTAAGATATATGTTTTGAAATATTTGGACTATAAATTGTAATGTTAATATTACATATTCTTCATAAGTCGTCATGTACAAGTCGTTAATTACAAATGAAAATATTATACAAATAAAAACTCTTAAACATAGTATTAAAATATAATTGTTATTTTTAGTTTATAATAAATAAAAAATCTGAAACAACAAACCCGTGCAATTTGCACGGGTTTAAGACTAGTTATTATTAGACATAGTTACCGTAAAGAGAATGTGGCGCACTTTATATTGCACTTTATCGCTAATGAGCGGAAGTTATATGTCACGACTTCACATTCCCCAAATAATGGGTACGATTTCTAAATTTGTATGGAAGTTATATGTCACCTTCTCAATATTTCATAATCCCATTTCACAAGTTCTATATAAATAAATCGCATTTCAAGCATAAGAAAACACAAGAAACACTTGCGAAATTCTTAATCGACAAATAATTCTCAAGTAGAAAACAGATGATACCATCTTTGGGTCAAATGGTGTCTTTGAGCACGGGCCTGGACTAAGCATCCATGGGATGTTATTATCCCACAGCCCGTGGATAGTAAAGTTGTCGTGTACGATCGGGCTTGAACATTTAACCATGTAGTTACAAAAGGCTGGTGGCCATGTTTGGGCAAAGACCATGTAGCTGAAGGCCTTTGGTTGCGCCTCAACTATTACTTCCGAATGGAAGAGCAATATCATGGAAAAGAGTGTGACTAACGCCTTCCATTCGGATGTAATAGTTGAGGCGCAACCAAAGGCCTTCAGCTACATAGTCTTTGCCCAAGCATGGCCACCAGCCTTTTGTAACTACATAGCTAAATGTTCAAGCCCGATCGTACAAGACAACTTTACTATCCACGGGCTGTGGGATAGTTACATCCCATGGACGTGCTCAAAGACACCATTCGACCCAAAGATGGTATCATCTGTTTTCTACTTGATTACTTAGTCATGCATGCTTGATGTTTCATTAATTGTATTCTAACTCTACGTATGAATTATGGATGCTGCATTAGGTTGCTCCAATAAAGTCGGAGTTGGACAAAAGCTGGCCAAACTTAAAGAATCAAAACGACAATACCAAACTTTGGGGGCATGAGTGGACGAAACATGGAACATGCCTAGCTAGCGTTTTGGACCAAACCGAGTATTTTACAAGGTCTCTATACTGGAAGAATCAATTTGACATTCTCACCATACTGAAGTCGTCTGGTATGTATCAAGCAAACTACGAGTAATATGGTTATGCACCTATAACAGTGATTTTAATTTTATATGTAAATTTCATGTCCAGGTCTTAATCCTGGAGGAACCAGGAATCCACAATCAAAACGGCTATTCAAAGCCAAGTTAAATCGGACGTAGTACTCATTTGCACAAGCCCGACGCCTAACCCTCAACATCAACAATACCTGGTGGAAGTTCGAATCTGTGTTGATCGCTTGGGAACTCAGGTTACGTCTTGTGCAGCAATGGGTCTTACAGGCGACGGAAATAAATGTGACACCAAGATTTTGATCACAATAACTGCATAAAAATCTCAGTAAGACGGTAAGTAATGGAGAAATAGTATCAGTTGATAATGCTGTAATAATCTCAGAGTAATAAATAATGATGTAATAATCTCAGTAAAATTGTTATGCTAGAAGACATGAATTAGTAATACTGAACAAAGCATTTACTGGAGACAATTTTATTGATGCACTCAATAAAAATGTTATTGCGTTCATCTTAGTATAAGACTAATAATCGAAACTTGAAAGTACCAACGGTATCTATCAAATTACAAAACGCAACAATTTCCCAGAGAAGCATACCAGAATGAACAGTAGAGGCCAGTGAGATAGAAAAACTGCTATGACATGAATTTTAAAATGCGATAGTGCAGCCTTTTTTTTTACTGAAAACAAAAACCGAGTGGTTCCGACTTTGAATCAGTTGAGGCCATTGCAAAACCAAGTGGTTCTGACTTTAAAACCAGTTGATCCGAGTCAATCGTGGCTTAATCAATCATAATCCAAGACTAGAGAGTAATGAATCCTTAACTCGGTGAAAAAGGAAGAGATTCAGTATGAAGATTAAAAGAAAAAACAAAAGCTACATTGTCTTCAACAAGCTCTGTGGTAGCCCGAATCATATTAAAGAACTTCAATGTTAGACTCACACTTCCGGTTTTTATGCAGTTCGAGACAAAATCATCAACACTAAGATAAAAAAAGGAATTCATAAAGGTTTACGTTAATCTCATAATATAAGACCGTCTAAATCACGACTCACTCACTGAGATGACATCACGCTAAGATAGGATCTGCGTCTGGTACTGGCTTAAGTGTATTAAGGGTCTCGACATAGTCCAAAATCCCAGGAGTCCCACGAATGCCGTAATATGTTGAGTAAGTCAATCCATAGACCCCATGTTCTTTAACTTTATGATCTTTATCAATGTCCGACGAGATGAGATGACCACTCTCATCATCAAAGAAAACCCGATCATCATAAGGGAACCCAACGGGAGTCCAAGTGCCAACTCCATGAAATTTGAACAGCATGACCCACGAATCATCTACGCCATATTCCATCATCATCCATAGCTCAACGTCCTTCTGAGGCTCGAATATATAAGAAACCGCGGCAATAGTGTCTTTGAGCACCCACACACTCCAGTACACTCCGCGAGGTGTAGGGAAAGGTGGTGCCTTCATCAATTGCATAACATCACTAGCCATGTCAAATGCAAGAACAGCGTCGAATCTATCATGATGAGAGCCCACATAGCAAGCCCAGTGAAACACTCCATTGAGCAAGCAGTGAGAAATAGGCTGATCAGGTTCAATTTGTGGGATAGGGGGGAATGAACCTTTAAATAATGGATGTGGTTCGTCTGAGCGGTTGAGAGAATAAACAGTTCTCCAAGTATCGGAGGCATGGTTATATACTCTGAGATGCCAATGTAGATCCATGGCCATTTCCTCGTCATGCCATTGGCAGATCACCACCACCTTATAGTCATTAGTTGTATGATCAAAACCAAACCCGATGATCAAACATACAGGCTGTTGCTGGTGAAATTGCATTAAACCGTAATCTTTATGACCCAACAAATGCATAGGAAAAGGAAAAGAGATTTGGGGGTGAATGCGTTTATACTCTCTAGTTGACGGGTTCCACAGAGTCAAGGTGCCAACCCACCGATCAATCAAACTTCTGAATATGCAATAAATTCCATTAACAGGTCCAAATATTTTGATTCGCCTAAGAAAACTTGTAGGACCGTTATATCCTTCTGGCACCTGATAAGGGGGCCATTCTACATCTTCATCGATACCTTCTTCCTCCAAAAAAGGCGGCCATTCTAGATCTTCAAGTTTTTCAAGGGTGTGACGATCAACGATGGATATGACATAAGTTTCGGTGATTGGGTCTTTGCGGTAAAACAGGAGTTTATTGCTCCTCCTTGTCTCGGAAAGACGACAGTGGTATTCCAGGAAGTGAGGGCTTTGAATGACAGAAAGCCAATGTTTGCACACGCATTTGAAACGCAACAGGGATTTGCTGGCAATAGTACCAAAATCAGGATCAACAATTCATCCGGTAACTCCATATTCTGAATTATATACACCACATTGCACCAACAAAATAGTTATAGCCTATAGTCTATAGATCATAAGTACAATAACATAAATCAAAGAATGTGAATAAGGCAACCATGCATAGGTTAAGAAAATAAATCACAAAATCATTAAATTAAGAGCGATTTGCGAATTGCGATCATAAGCACATAGGAATATAGGATGATAAATCATGTACTCCCTCCGTCTCATTCATTTATTTAACTTTGATTAAAATACATTCACAAATAATATATAAACGGTCATTTATTTATCTTGGTTTTTTTGGTACAAAGACAATTTGTGGTTATACATAGTGGTCCACAAGTGGATAATAGTCCCTTCGATGATCAAATTACACATACAAAAACCATTCTAAAAAGCAAACAAATGAATCAGACATCTTAAAACGGAAATGATAACAGATGAACGGGACGGAGGGAGTATAACAATAGTATAATTGAAGAGATTATTAGATCAAAACACACATACCTTTATGAGGATTAGGAAGAAATGGTTTATACTTCACAATTATGATATCATTCCTTTGTTTGCAAACCCCTCAATTTATCATAGTGATTTTCTGATATTCGGGTATTAATTAATAATTAATGCCTTAATGGGGTAGAGTGTAATTAAGAATCCACTCTATTTTCTTCCTTTTCTTTTTCTTAAATCTCTCTTTATTACATAAAGAACCACATAGCGCAGCACTGGTGACACTCTGTGGCTGAAAGTTAACAATTTAAACCTTTGCTAAATTTTAGCACCGGTTCAATCAACAAATTAATTAAGTACATACTTCTTCTTTCTAAAGTGTCAATAATACAATTAAAAAATTGTTCAATGCCAAAATTAACTAGGCCTATTAACTAAACTTGAATAGCATGCTTAAAATGGTCTGACATATTATTAAGCAAATATATAGTGCATGTTTGGGTAGAAAATCTCACGGGCTTTTAAGTGTTGAGATTTGAAAAGTTGTGAAAATTTTATATTCGACTTTCTCTTTAAAAATATAATTAATTACTGATGTAACAAAAAAATTATAGGACAAATAATGAAAGAAAGAAATATACATATTCTCAGTGGCGGACTTAGAGCAATAGATATGGGGGAGTGCACACTCAAATTTTTTTCGGGGAATATTGCTAAATAATTGATAATTTTTTGCCGTCATTACTAATCAACGTAAAATTACTGATACAACATAAAATTTTATGTCAGCTAAGAGACTTTAATGTTGTAAAATGCTTCAATACATTGGTCATTAACTCATTATCTTACCCAAAAATCTCTTTTGAAAATTGGAAATGCTATTTATAAACAATATCTCTAGAATATGACACTTTCAATAGCAATATATAAGTAATCATAACATAAATCAAAGAATGTGAATAAGGCAATCATGCATGGGTTAATTGAAAAAAAAAATCACAAAATTATAAAATTAATTGGGGTTTGCGAATTACAATCATAAATACATAGGAATATAGGATGATAAAAAAAGTAGCATATAACAATTGCATGATTCAAGTGATCATTAGATTGTAACACACATACCAATATGAGGATTAAGAAGAAATGGTTTATACTTACAATTACTCCGTATATGATATGATATCAATTTTTCCCCTCATTTTATCATGGCCGGTGGTCTGCTGGTCTTCTGGTTTTAATGGGGTACTTGGGAGTTGGAAGTTGGCAATTTCTCATTGAAGACGGACTATTGCCGTCAATATAGTAGACAAGTTAAATGGGACGAAATATAATCAATACCCTTCTTTTTAAGTTATAACAGTTTATTTATCACATGGTCAAATTAACAAAGACTTATTTTGGGAGTTAGAATAATAGAATCCCCTTGATTTCTTTTCATTTTCTTTCTATTTTGATTGCTTGACTGTGTTTGGTAAAGAGTAGATTGATAAATTTTTAGCATATTTGAGATATTTAGCATGTTTGATTCATTAATATGCTATTTAGGGTGTTTGATAAATAGCGTGGGGCTTCCCTTAGCTCAGTCTTTTTGGTTGGGGATTATGTATGTTATGTAATCCTCCTTGAGTAAGAGTGGGACGCTCTGGTTATGGAAGTAGGTTGACAGTGCTGGTTGAGGGGCTTGTTGAAATACTCTCTCCATCTCGATGAATTGTCCTTTCATTTTGCCACAAAGGCCAAGGAAATAGTATGAGACCATTTGTGGTTCCACTTAGTATATGACGAATAGTCTCATTGAGTGATCAACTTACTCATAGAAAATCTTCATAATATGGAAAGAATAATCATTCACCAAGACACCCTAAAAAGAAATAGCACAACAATTGACCGAGATGGAGAGAATAGTATATTGAGGTCCAATATACTATTTTACAATATGCTGCTCCCCAGCATATTCACTTTAGTAGATCAGAGAAAATGTATATGTGAACTATTTACACATACATACAATAATCTATTAACTTAAATACGCTAATTACCGAACACTTCTACTAAATCTGCTAATTGAAATATACAAGTCAAACTCTTTAACTGAATATGTGCTTTATAATTTCTGTAACTAATCTGCTTCTGCTAATAATAATCAGCTGAATACCAGGCCATGTCATTGCGGGTGGTATCTCAATAAGGTAGTCGCTTGTCGGGAGACATATTTCAAGATTATCATCAAAACCCTTAATTATCAACAGAAAACAAAAAGAAATCGACTGCAAAATGTTGACATAATCATAAATTCATATGAATATGAATATCACAATTTCTCATTGAAGACGGGCACTATACATCACAAGTTGAAGACGGATAGTGCCTCTCTCACAAAATGCAAGTGGGGAAGATAATTAGATAAGTGGGGTGCTTAATTTTCCATCCACTTGCCCTCTCACTTGTATTCCCTTCAATCCAATCCAAATTACCCATTTACTTTTTGCGGTTTATGAGACAACACTTTGACCGCGTTTTTATTCATTTATATATTATTTTTTCTGGTCGAAATTGTAATTTTTCAAAATCTATTCTTATAACAAACGTAAAAATATAAATTTTATATATAAATTTCGAAGATTTGACCTAATATAATCGATGTCAATATTTTACAAGTTTGACTTAAAAAAATGAGTGGATAGTTTGGATTGGCTTGGAGGGAGTATATTGTGAGATGAACACTAACCGTTTTCATAGTGCCCGTATTCGATAAGACGAGATGTATGAATATTTGGACAACCGTTTTCGTAAAATTTCGGAAAAGAAAAAAAAAACCGAAATTTCTCTGTTTCTCCCAACTTACGGATCATCATTCTTCATTATTTTGCTCCTTTGCAAAATCTTCCATTCAAAAATCGTAATCTCCGATCTCAAAACTTGATTAGTAAAGCGAAATTGATTGGAAATTGCGAAAATGGAGAACTTGATATCTCTCGTAAATAAGATACAAAGAGCATGCACAGCTCTTGGTGATCATGGCGACGAGAGCGCTCTTCCCACTCTTTGGGACGCTCTCCCTTCCATTGCCGTTGTTGGCGGTCAGGTATGATATTAAGTTATAGATTCTTCTACTCCCTCCGTCTCAATCATTTGTCCGTATTTAAAGTTCCATGCACTCTCTTTTCTGAAATGACACAGTCTCGATAATTTATTTACCTTTGGTTTTGACACAACTATTAAGAAGAGTTGCGGGGACCATTTGTAGATATTGTTATTGAATGACAAGTGGACAAAGAAGCGTGTAGATGATCAAATAAACAAATGAATGAGATACGCTAAAATAAAATAGTTTATTGTTTTTTAACATGATAATTTTAATTTTTCTAATAGTTTATTGTTTGCTCAATTGTTACGGTAATAATGTGTTCGTAATTGTGTAATGTTTAGATGGTAGTTAGTGATTCTGCCGTGGTTTTAGACTATAGTGTACGGAGTAGTAGTGTAGAAATTGTTGACATACTATACAGTTGGTCTCTCTTGTGACGGTAACAAGTTTGTGACGGACTAAATGTGATAAAAAGTAATCATTCATAAAATGTTACCAGTCATATAATAGTTACATTTTCCATAAAAATTGTAACATTTGCTCCGTCACAAGCTTGTGACGAAAAGTGTCCGTCACAAATGAGAATTTGTGCATACTGTAAGTACATTGTCGAGATTTTGGGAGGTCAGCTCGACTTTTTTCGTCAATTGAGCTCTTCATTAGTTAATACATGGCGCGGTTACATCCATTGTAGGATCATGGTTGTTATGGCTGATTTGAATTGAATGTTGCAAGTAAGTTTATGGAGTGAAGTCATATATAATTTCTTCGAAGATTAACTAGATGAACGTTATTAGAGTGCAAGTATCTAAGCGAAAGAAAGATTATCGGGTTAGGATTGTCGTGATGAAGCATTTTGAGGTAATATAGTGTACAACACTACTTAGGAGGGCAACCGGGATCTCAAGGGGTTATTAAGGTATAAGAACCATTGATTGGGCTGAAACCATCATTTTAAGCTTTTGGTTGAGATTGTCGCTTTACATGATACTAGAGACTGGTGCGATTTGTTCTAATATATTGATATCTTATCGAGATTCTTAAGAGTGGAATTGGTGATCACTGATCACTGTTTAGCGTCAAAAATGCTTTCGAAATGTTGAATTGGGCGATTAGTTGAAAAGTCTACTATCGAGAGTGGTTTAAAGTAAACATGTTTACACTTCTAGAAGTCTCCTTGCTTTCTAGCTACTTCTTCATAGACGACTCTTTGGTTTTTTTGGTCATAAGAGTACGATTATATGAGTGTGGGGAAGCTTACATTAACTAACTTGACGAATCTTTAGTAGACAAGGTCATGCTTCATAATCTCTAGGCTTAGTCGTTTGTGATGCAACATCTTATGTTTTCCTTTGCTCATCGTCCTACTTTTTAATATGTTCACCCACATGTGAGATATTTCAATGGTTTGTAGAGTTCTGGAAAGTCTTCTGTTTTGGAGAGCATTGTTGGCAAGGACTTTCTACCTCGCGGGTCTGGTTAGAATTTGTTCCTGACACTACTGGTTTCACTTAATTCATTGTTTACTGGTTTCTTCTTAAATATCACATATACTTGTAGGTATTGTGACTAGGCGTCCGCTAGTTTTACAACTACACAGGGTTGACGAAAATAGAGAATGGGCGGAGTTTATGCACCTTCCTAGGAAACGGATTACTGATTTCGGTATGTTTGCCTTTCTCGGGCTTATGAAATCGGATTTTACGTAGCTCCTTTAAGAAGGGTTTTCTGCACCTCCATATTTGCTGTCAATTTTTTATAGCTTGACGGAAAACTGAACTCTTTTGTCTGCAGCTGCTGTGAGGAAGGAGATTTCAGACGAGACTGATAGAGAAACAGGACGTAGTAAAGCAATCTCTACTGTTCCGATTCATTTAAGTATATATTCCCCCAACGGTAAGATGACGACTTCACTTGCTTTGTCTATATCATTGGTTTCCCTGATGTTGTGAGCATGTTACTTGTTAGGAATAATGAGTTTGTCGACAAGTTCTCATGTCGTTTGGTATATAGTACTCCGTATATCTTAATTGAGGTAATAATTAAGTCAGCTATATTGCAATATTGCTCCTATAGTGAACAAAGTCCTACATTTATTTAAGCATAGTACTCCGTATATCTTATTTTAGTAGTTTTCTGTCTTTGCTGAGGTTGTTAACGAAATCGTACTAATTTAATTTTGATTTTCGACAGTTGTTAATCTGACGCTTGTTGATCTTCCTGGACTCACCAAAGTAGCTGTTGGTAAGCTATACTCACTGAAAAACTGATATGTAGGCTCCTTTTCTTATTAGTTTATTTAAGTTTGCTTTAGGATGTACACGACAAAATAAAACAAAAAAGCCTTGATCCCAAAATAAGTTGGGGTCGACTAACATGAATTGAAAATGTCAGCAATGAAAAAATAGGTAATAATCTGTTTGTTTTATGTTTAATTTAAAATAAATTTATCTGTTTCTACAGAGGGTCAACCTGAGAGCATCGTTCATGATATTGAAAATATGGTTCGCTCCTTCATTGAAAAGGTAACTGAAGCATCTCTCTTGAACCTTCTACTCGTGCTCAGGATAACACAGGGTCAGATAATCCATTAAGGGTTTATGTCCGGGCACACGTTTCTTTGCCTTAATCCTGGACTTCTGGAGTCCGGACGGCCTGACACGCTTTTCTTCATTTGCCGCTGCCCACATGTTTTTCAAAGCACGGCTTTTTAATCTTTACATTTATTCCTTACAATTGTTTGTAAGCTTTTGGTGTTTCGACTTGGAGTCTATATTGGTAAGTACAAATCCTCCGAGTTCACTGCTTACTGCTTGAGCCTTAAAAAGTGCTTCTGTATGTTCGTTCCTCATGCAGCCCAACTGTATCATTTTGGCCATTTCTCCTGCCAATCAAGATCTCGCGACTTCTGATGCCATTAAAATTTCACGTGAAGTCGATCCAAAAGGTAAGAGATCTCTTAATTTCACGTGAAGTCATTTTTGGTTGCTTGTAGCCCAATGATTTGATTTAGTTGTTTACAGTCCTTCTGCGGAGATACTAACAAATACGCATTCCTCTGGCTGTTTTTTGTGACTTGCATATGTTAGGAGAGAGGACATTCGGAGTTTTGACAAAGGTCGATCTTATGGATCAGGGAACTGATGCAGTTGATGTGAGTACTTCTTCGATAGGTTTGATGTTTCCGTATAAAGGCAATGTAGCCCACCCTATCATGTATTTACTTGCTATCACTTGATTGAATACCTTGAACTAGATATTGGAAGGTCGGTCATACAAGCTGCAGTATCCTTGGGTTGGTGTTGTTAATCGTTCTCAAGCTGATATCAATAAAAGCGTTGATATGATGGCTGCTCGACGCAAAGAGCGTGAATTCTGGTCTAGTAGCCCAGAGTACAAGCATATGGCTAATAGAATGGGTTCAGAGTTCTTAGCCAAGATGATGTCAAAGGTTATTTTTCTTGCTATGTAAATATCTCTGTTAAGTACCGAAAAATTAAATTGAACATGTCAGTTTCTGATCATTTCTATATATTTCAGCATTTAGAAACCGTCATCAAATCTCGGATTCCCGGCCTTCTGTCTCTAATAAACAAAACTATTATTGATATAGAAACAGAGTTGAGCCGTTTAGGAAGGCCTATAGCTACGGATGCAGGAGTAAGTATTTCTATTCCTCGTGAGTGCATGACCTGCGGCTCTCTTTCTATTATCTTTTATTAGTTATATTTTCTCTGATTTGATCTGGTTTCTCTTCTACTGATTTGTATTGACGCAGGGAAAGTTGTACATGATCATGGAAATTTGCCGTGGATTTGACCAGATCTTTAAAGAGCATCTTGATGGCGTGTATGTTATTTAACGCATTCAAGTGAATTTGGATTACATCTGTTTTGCAAATTGAAGCTTTTTTTTCTTGAGTTTCTTTGCTGATCTTTTTGCTGATACTTCTGGTTTTGCAGCCGTGCAGGTGGTGACAAAATTTATGGTGTGTTCGACAATCAGCTTCCAGCTGCATTGAAAAGGTTACAGTTTGACAAGAATCTGTCCATGGACAACGTGCGGAGATTAATTACTGAAGCCGATGGGTACCAACCTCATCTTATTGCTCCGGAACAAGGGTATCGTCGCCTGATTGAATCTTGTTTGAGTACAATTAGAGGCCCTGCTGAGTCTGCAGTGGATGCGGTAATTTCTTTCAAAAAGCGCAATTTCTTGACCATATTTTGTTTTCTATGCTGAAGTGTTGCGTTTTGATGAAGTTGTATTTGTCATTTCAGGTTCATGCAATATTGAAGGAGATGGTACAAAAATCTATCAAGGAGACGTCGGTAAAATCACTATTAATAATTCTGCTGCATAGGTTTCAATATAAAAGTAGCTTATTTTGGTATTTGAGTCTATATTTGCTTGTAACTGATTGAATTGATGCTTTTTTTGGAGTTCAGGAACTAAAACAATATCCTACCTTACGGGTAGAAGTTTCAAATGCCGCTACTGAGTCATTGGAGAGGATGCGTGAAGAAAGTAAGAAAGCGACTTTGCAGCTTGTTGATATGGAGTGTGGCTACTTGACTGTTGAGTTTTTTAGGAAGCTTCCTCAAGACGTCGAGAAGGGTGGAAATCCAACACATTCGATATTTGATCGTTACAATGACTCATATCTACGTCGAATTGGTAAGTCCATTGCTCACCTCCCTGTTCCGGCTACGCGTCTCAACTATTACATATTGACCTAAATAAGGCATTGGTTAAATTGTACTCTGTAGTATATACAGTCCTAATGGCAGACCTGTAATTTTTCTGTTTCGAAGCGTCCGTGCCCTAATAAAAATTTTAAAATATTACGGAACACAAAAACCAGGAAACAGATTACAAGATTTTAAATTCCAGTGTTCAAGGACCCTATATACTCGTATAGTCCTATTAGCTCGGAATTTATCAGGGTGTCCGATGCTTTCACTGCTAATCTTTTATTCCAATGATCTTCAGGAACAACGGTGCTATCATATGTGAACCAGGTTTGTGGAACACTGAGACACTCTATTCCTAAATCTATCGTCTACTGTCAAGTGCGAGAAGCCAAAAGGAGCCTTCTCGATCACTTCTTTACCGAGTTGGGTGGAAAAGAGGTGAGGCGCATACTTATTCCTAGAGATGAAGAGTTGTGTTTGTCATTCAATGTTTTCATCCTTGTCTCGAATTTTGATGCGCTGGTTTTTTACTGCAGGCGAGGTTGCTGGGTAAACTGTTGGATGAAGATCCGGCAATTATGCAGAGGCGTCAAAACCTTAGTAAGAGGTTGGAGTTGTATCGAACTGCTCAGTCTGAGATTGATGCAATCACCTGGGCTTCTAAATGAAGAGAAACTAATGAAAATTTCGATGCCAGCATCTCATTTCTTTATTCTTAGACAAATGTCACGGGTTTCTCAATATTCTCATCCAAATTTGAGGCCTGATGACCATTGGGAGATACGATTACTAGCTACTACTGGTTGTAACGACAGTTTCTTTGTCGGAAAGTTTATTGATAGTAGGCCATATGGTATTTACAAATGATCTCATAGTTGATGAAAATATGTACAAAGATCGAGCAAAACTCGTTTTCCTTAAAATAAAGGTCATCAAAATTTTGAGCTCATCGAGAGTATTCAACAAGCAGGTTATTCGAATATGAACACAATAGTATTTGGATTTGTCTTGTATCCGTTGAAAAGGCTTCATGTAGAATAGGGTTTTGGAAAGCTCGGCGAGGTTAAAATATTCCAATTGACGTCTATACGCATCCTAATCGATATTTTCGGGCTCGAGATTGCTTTAGAGGCATGATGTATAATAGTGATAACATGTCGATTTATATCAAAAGATGTATTCAATAGCATAAACGGCATCACATGTAGCAAGGCCGCAAGGGCACGGTTTGTCGACACGCCGATGTGCCACTAATAATATCATAAAAGTACTCCTCCCTATCAATTACTCCTTACTTTGTACTCCCTTCGTTTACAATTATTAGTCGGCCATTTCACTTTTAGCTGATGATGAACTTCTAAAGCTCAATTCCGGATTTTGTAGCCCAACATCGTTTTATCTACTCCAGGTTTTTACAACCTAAAGGGTTATTCGATACTCCTTTATCTCGGTCAATATCGCAACACTTCATGAAAGGTTTGAAAGGTACTTTTCTCATTAAATAAATAATGGCACAAATCTGCATCGCAGGAGTAGCATCAAGAACAGTTTGTGAAAGCCCATAACTGTACTTGTATACTCCGTATAAAACATAAAGTGGTAAATGAAACAACAACGGGGGTGTAGCTCATATGGTAGAGCGCTCGCTTCGCATGCGAGAGGCACGGGGTTCGATTCCCCGCACCTCCATATTTTTGTGCTTTTCGTTCTAAATAACCAAATGATTTTATCAAACAATGAAACTCTTATAACTTTTAATAATTATATTCACGTTACAAAACTTGCATCGACAAGTTTGATAAAATCATAGTGTGTAACTATATATAGTATATAAAACAAGTAAGAAATAACAATTTATAATCTCTTTTTTTTCATTATCTTCTTCTTTCCATTAGTTCTTCCTCGTACTTTATTGCGATTGAGCCTTCGGATTGTACATCCATACCAGAACTCCGTATCATCGTCCTCATCAATAAGAGTACAATTGTAGTTATCGACATGTTTGTCTTTCTTCTTTCGACTCTCCGTTGACAAAACTTGCTCCTTAAGGTTATTACTTTCTTCTTTGTCCAAGACATAACTAGAAAGTCTTTCACCCATATTATCATTATCAACCATGCTTATGAAACAGTAAGTATCATTGGTCTCGAGTTTGTCATTCTCGTCTAGCTGATCTACCGCGTAACCATACTCCAATTCATCACCCAAACACATATTCATAAGCTTGTATGCATCATTTAGCTCGAAGTAATCAAAATCGTCTAGTCGAGATACCGTGTCATACAAGTTATTACCCAAAAAACCGGCCATACTTAGGGTGTAGGGATATTCTAGTTTATAGTCGTCGGGAGATACTTGTATTTCAATGAATTTGCCATTGATGAAAGCCATTGTGAATTAATGATATTGTATGGACCGTCTTCTTGATTATATATAGGTGTATTTAGTCTCCTATTCTCAAGGGAAGTAGGATTTATATTTAGGAAAATTTAATTAACACTCCTAATTAGAGAATAATTATTGGAGAAAATTCAAGTCTTAATTCAAGTAAAATAAGGATTAAGGGATATATACTTGTAATTTTTCTCTTGAGAAAGAGCGGTATTTGTAATTTTACAACAGAAAGGTTAAAATAAATATGTGATTTTATGTATTTTCTATGTCAAATTGTCAACCCTGTGCTCAATTAATAAGAACATAGATAAGTAAGACTCCTAAGAGATGGTTCTCTCAATAAACCTATTGAGACACGGGTACGGCGTATACCATAAACCATCGATGAGCGAGCCTTATATAAAAAAGAAACCTACACTAATAATTGTAAAATCGTTAACAAAAGTCATGTTTATCTTTTCTTAAACCTTAATATTATTAAATCGGCTTACACAAATATTATTCGTATACTCGTATAAAATTATTTCAACAAGTTGATAATATGTTGGCGCGAAGGGGTTGACGTAGTAGTGGCCGCTGTAGGGGCAGAAGGCGTATGGGGCAGGAGTCCAGCGAAGGGCCTGCCGGCGATGAGTAGTCTTGTACTGTATGATGTTTGTTTACAGTGTCTTTGTATTTTTTTTCCCCATGTAGTGTTGTACTGTATGGTAATGTTTGGAATTATTTGAAGTTTGTATTGTAGTGTTGTTTAGTACAACGTTGATTATTTTTGTCAATGTACTGAATTTCAATTCATTTTTTTTTCTTTGTACCAAAAAAAAAGTCATTTAATTTTTTTCTATATTTTAATTCTTTTGTTTAGTACTTGATTCAAATTTTTGATGAATGAATGAAAGTTTTGACATTAGAGAGAAATATTATAAAGGGTTTAGAGATCGAGGGAAAATGAGATGGGAAATCGAAGGGTATAATTGTCTATAATGTATTAAGATGAGTAAAATATGTACTGTTAAAATCAGGATCCTTTAATTATCTTTTCTAAATTGACATTTATACATACAATAATGTACTTATGTCTTCCCATTAAAGTCTTTTGGTTTCTGGTTAACATATGTGCACAAAAATTAGGGCAAATCTATATAATTATAAATTTGATTATGGAGCTAATAACATTGAAGTTGAAATACAAAAGTATTGATTGTGAGTTTGTGACTTATTTGATAACAATAAAACAAACTTTATAAACAAATCAAATTGAATTTTTATTTTCAAATAGTAAATTCCATGCATACATAATACGTATATACTATATATTTATAGTATATAAAACAAGAAAGACAAATTATAATCTCTTTTCTTTCAATATGTTCCTCTTTGCATTAGTTCTTGCTCGTCCCTTTCAATATCTTCTTCTTTACATTAGTTCTTCCTCGTACTTTCGCCCGATTGAGCCTTTGGATTGTACATCCATACCAAAACTCCGTATCATCCTCGTCCTCATCGGTACAATTGTAGTTATCGACATGTTTGTCTTTCTTTGTTCGACTCTCCATTGACAAGACTTGCTCCTTAAGGTTTATTTCTTCTTTTTCCAAGGCATAGCTAGAAAGTCTTTCACCCATATTATTATCATTATCAACCATGCTTATGAAACAGTAAGTATATATCATTGGTCTTGAGTTTGTCATTCTCGTCTAGCTGATCTACCGCGTAACCATACTCCAATTCATCACCCAAACACATATTCATAAGCTTGTATGCATCATTTAGCTCGAAGTAATCAAAATCGTCTAGTCGAGATACCGTGTCATACAAGTTATTACCCAAAAACCCGGCCATACTTAGGGTGTAGGGATATTCTAGTTTATAGTCATCGGGAGTTACTTGTATTTCAATGAAATTGCCATTGATGAAAGCCATTGTGAATTAATGATATTGTATGGACCCTCTTCATGATTTATATATAGGTGCATTTAGTCTCCTATTCTCAAGGGAAGTAGGATTTAAATTAAGAAAGTTTAATCAAAGACTCCTAATTAGAGAATTATTGGAGAAAATTCACGTCCTAATCCAAGTTAAAATAGGTTTTAAGGGATATATACTTGTAAATTTTCTTTTGTAAAAAAAAGTTAAAAAATATATAAATGATTTTTTTTATGTATTTTCTATGTTATATTGTCAATGTCAATCATATACTCGACTAATAAAATCATAAAACAATCGATGAGCGAGCAAAAGCCATATTTACCTTTTCTTAAACCTTAAAAATTATTAAATCGACTTACACAAATATTTTTCATATATAGTTATTTTATAAAGTTAGTAAAAACAAGAAAAATAGCCGTTAACTTCATAAAATCACCATTCTGTTAGGAAAAAAATTCATTTATTTCCCAAAATCTATCTTCAGATGTATTTGCTGAAGTTATTACTTCACTTACTTTGACATTTGTTGTATTATAACCCCACTTATTCATATTGTATAAGCAGATTATCAGGCTATGACCTTTTTAATTTAGTGGACTCTATTTTAATAATTCAAAATTACTCGGTTAAAAATAATTTCATAAAACAAAACAAAGTTAACTAAAATGGACTTAAATTACGCCATTTTGACTTGGAGAGGTTTTAAAAAGACGATTTTAAGGTATCACCGAAACTGGATACCACCCTCTCTCATGCATTTGATATCGGGTTTATTATATTTTAATTAATGGACCCCACAGTAACGAACTTTCTTACATTCTCCGTGTGTATTTTCAAATCTTCCGAAATTCCTCTCTCTTCCCGCTTCTGTAATCCTCTCTTTATATATAATCTCTCCTCCATTTCTTCGTAAAATTCATCACTCAAATTCAAACAGTAATTGCATCAATATCGAAATTCGAACTCGGAAATAAGCGAAAAGAAGACAACAATGGCGAAAAGATTGAAGAGAATCAAAGCAATCTGTTCTTGCTTCGCTCCTCCATATTCATCCTTCTATCGCTCTCCTTTCTTCTTGTAACTTTCTCTTTCTCTACATTTTCTCATATTTTGATTTTCATGTTGTTTTTCTGCTTTTGTTTTTGCTGTAACTTTAGCTCTATGATTAGTGATTACATATATTATTTACGTGTGAATTATTACGAGTTACGATAATTCGATAATTCGATAATTTGAGCTAGATTATTTGAAATTCAATTGTTGCCTTTATTACAATGATTACGAAGAATATTGATAATCGCGATTTGTATTGATTATTGAAACTCGAATTGTATGATTACAGATTACATATATATACGTGTGAATTCTTATGAGTTACGATGATTCGATAACTTGAGCTAGATTATTTGAAATTTCAATTGTTGCCGTAATTTCAACGATTACGAAGAATATAGATAATTACGATATTTATTGATTAGTGAAGCTCGAATAATATGATTTCTTAAGATTTTCGAACTTCTTGTTGTTATTTGATTCGTCTATTTTCATGTTTTTGTTAGAAATTCACGAACAGAACGATTGCGAATATTTTGAGCTTTAATTTAACTTGTGTAAATCTATACAGTTTAACTTGAATTTGAGGAAAAACGAGTTGTATTTTCCGGAAAATTGAACATTGATGATATCAAAGGAGATCACTCTCGAGCTAATTACGTTTTAGAAGTTCGTTTATGATGCTTAATTGTTAATTGCGGTTTTCATAATCGTATACCTGAAAATAACTGTTTATTTTATTTTATGGATAACATCGAAGAAACCGATTTTGTATATAGTTGATTGATTTATGTATTACTGGAATATATCTGAAGTTTAGTCAATAATCATGAGGTTGCTATGTATTAATTTCGTATTTGGACTCGTAATGTTTGTGGCATATGATTATATAGCGTATAATACATTCGTATCTGTTCTGATTTATTTGAATGTTGTTTTATTTGTTGATCTGTATTTGTTCAAGTTATGAGGATGATGCATGGATAGAGATAGCAAAGTACTTAGACGGAAAGTCGCTGGTACAGCTCGCGAGTACCTGCAAATGGTTCTACAAAGTCGTTACAGAAGACTGCGTCTGGAAATACGCTTGCCTGCGTGATCTTGGAATGCCTGATCCAGGAAAAGTGTCCTTCAAGTGGAAGAACATCTATGCATCGGCTTTTGGTAAAGCTCGTGTTGCTGTACCGTGTATTCTTATGCTGTGAATGTAATTGTATTACTAAGGGTACCCTATTACTAACTGCATATGATGAGTTTGATCAGTTCAATTTTATGATTCTATTGCAGATGGTACTCACTCATACCTCTCTCGCCAGTATGAGAAACACATCGGTATGACATTCGTCCTTCATGAACATCCTGTCAGTTCATCAAATTGATTATGTGCTTACTGCTAATTCTATTCTGAAATTCTGATTGTTAAGTCTAGATAGAACTATAGAAGAGTTAAAATCGTTACTAGTTTTTTATCCGACAGTCAATTATAATATTAACAAACAGTATGTCGATTTGCTTGAAAACCATAGATTGGATGCGAATTGGTGCTTTTTTCCTGGACTCGCCTGCAGCACTCTTAACCGAAAAGCTGTCATTTCCAAGAAGAATTGCCAAGGATACTATCGAAAAGATGCTGGAATCCCTTGGTTTATGTGTGATCACCAACATTAAAACTGGAATCTGGATTGCTGGTAGTTCATCTTCAAGCCCATATTAGATACCGCTATTTTGGGAGAGTTCTCCTGGTTTATAAGCGTCAGTAAAAGACTTATAAGTTATAAGCATGAATCTTGCAGATTTGCAGCTCGTTCGTTGCCCTGTCTGTGACCTCAACACATGTGAAGGTGAGTACCCTAGATTATTCGTCACTAGATAATACTCGTATTGTTGACGATTTACTACAGCCGATCATGGTAACAGTTTTTATTATGCATGTCATGAATGTGCTCTGCAAACCAGTCTCTATTAGAGATCTCTGTGTAAAATATGTATTTCTGGTCAGAACAATAGATGATTGTGTCGAAAAGGTATTGGTGAACGAGAATGATTCGAGTTCAGAACTAGGAAATTTGCAGCTTATTCTGTTCCAATTTGTTGTTGAGAAATTATACTGTATGCAGGGACAATGCAAATGTTAGATACAAGGCACTTTGAGCTTTTTCTGAGTCATGGTTACCAAAGTGGAAGTTGGGACTTCACACAACTCGGTTCACACGAGACCAAAGAAAATGCTGATGCAGCTTCCGGGGTAATCATTGATTTGAAGCACCTAAAGGACACTTCAACCGAAGGTAAGAACTTCAGATTTTCGCACCAGCTTCTGAATATTCCTTCGTAAACAGAAATATGTTGGTAGACCATACAATACTCATGCTAATATACAGAAATCAGAATGCAATTGAACTGTTAGCAGACGGCTGAGTACTGCTTTTAAATTTTCTGGTCTGAGATCTATCAGATACAAATGCTGCCATATAATAGATTTCAGGAATGGGAGACGTAAAACTGCAAGCATAGAAACATTGTCTGATGCTTGATATTTTGCAGAGATGTTCAAGACGAAAACATGGTTCGGGAAAGAAGATGACTTGCAGCCAAAGGCAAAAATCACCCTTCATGCTGTTGCTGTCAACACCAACCTGCAACAAAATGACGGTAAGAAATCCTATTATATACCCGCCGTCTATGATCTATGTACATATATACTAATTTAAATGAAGTACTTCTACTTTCGAGTCCAGAAACGCGACTAATTTTATAATCTGATTGAGTGATACTGTGAATTAAAATTACCAACTTCACAAATATTGTTTGTTTTTCATAAATTATAGGGCTTAAAGTCAAGTTCCAAGTCATGAGAGCGGGGACTGATGGCCCAATTGTGGCGATCAGAATCTCTCAGCAGCTTCTGTAATGATCATCTACGACACTCATCTAGTCATCTGGAACCAGTTTTGTCATCAGCCTCAGCAACCAGTAATTGAACAGATGCACCGGCTTCAGTTATTGTCTCAACTTATTATCGACACTGCTATTGTCAGAATAAGTCGAAGTTTTCTCGTGAGTATCGACCAAGTTCATTGAACAGTTAGAAGTTTTGCCAGTAACTAATGACTACACTCACTCACTCAGCTAAGTTTAGACACAAACACTGCAGCATACTACGTCTACAAACAGTAGGTAGATCTGATTCATTGTAGCATTGGTAAGTACTTGAGTTGACTTTCCTGCAACTCATTTTAGTACTCAGATTTTACCAGATGGTTAAAATTCAAACACAATGAATATATAACATGGTATTATAGGCTTCTTAACCTCCCATTTTTCTTCAATTACTACACGTGAAGATCAACTAGTAAGGGGTTGTTCTGAATTAACAAACGGTTTTGGGTTTGAGTCTCGAGAATTCAACTATATTAAAAACTCAAGAGTCATGAGTGCGCACTTTACTACCCTTGTTCTAATCCGAAAGAAAGATGACAAGGAGATAAATTGAGCAAGCAAAAAGAAACTTCATTATAAGAAAAGAGTCCAACATGGTCATGAGGAATAGTCTATTACAGTATCTGAATTAGAAGCTTACTGTAGATCTTTTAGTTTTGGTTTGAATATGAATAAAATATTTGGAATTTTGGATATCCAATCTATCCGAAATTATAATTTTAGTTCTTTTCAACCTAATCCGAAATTATAATATGACAAGGAGATAATTTTGCTTAGTATATATTTTCTTGTCGGTTTACCAATTTTTATAAGTGTGTTTATATGACTAGGGTTATTGTACGAAATTTCCGACGTTACAGTGTACAGTTATTGTATTTAAATCGTTCCATTTTTTCGTGTTGTTTTAAACTTGTAGTGCTACTTTAAATATAATTTCAAGAAAATACAATTTTATCTGATACTATAAATTAACAAAAGTTTAAATTTAAAATATAAGAGAAATATGCAAGTGTTACTTAAATTTTATATCGAGAACATATGAGTAAAAATACTAAAGAAAATCATGAAAGACGATGAATATGATCGTGTTTTAAACTTAATTTTGAAGTGAATTCCAAAATATGCATACTCGATAGCAAATATCCGTATCTGATCCGATTATTTTGAATATCCGAAATATTTGTTTCGGAAATTGATACTCCGTATCTAACTTCAAGAATTTTATTATATTTAAATAACGTGTCTCATGTCCTAATTTTAATGGAATATCGTGTCGCGTATCCGTGTCGTGTCTGTGTCCGTTTTGATGTTACATAGTCTATTATACAAATCCCGATCCTAAGATTCCTAACCACAAGGTCCTATGTTGCACACCGAACACAGTTGCTAATTGCTATTATATATATAGTCCTGAGCCTAAACATACCGGTCCTATAAGGCACACCGAAGTACCGAACCTAGACTCTATTTCGTAATCCCCACGCTAACTGCATTCATGAGCCTAAAAGAAAAGAGGATCTTTAATCTTACACCAAAAAAAAAAAATCAACAGTTGTTTGTTAGCTGTGAAGCCGTACACAAATTCTTATTTCAGACGGAGGTATCCGTCTTAAGCTTAAGACGGATACCATATTCTCTCACAAAATACTCATCAAGGGTGAATGGAGAGCACATGGGGAGAGCCCACCTTGTCCCCTCTACCCATTTCCTCTCACAAAATACCCGTTGTAAGATCCGACCCGTCTTAAGCAAGACCTACTGGAAGCAGTAATACACTTGGGTAATTTAAAGAGAAAAAAACCGTGAAATAAACAGTAAAAACAAATGACAGGCGATAACGAGAACAGTAAAAAAGAAGGAGGTGGAGTAAAAGCTGTAGAAGTGGACCCCAATTTACCTCCTCCTTGGTTGTGCCAAAACGGCGTCGTCGATTCCTCCGGTCCATCTTCGCTTTCCCTTTTATTTTTTTATTGACAATATACGTGCGAATTATTACGTTTTATGATGATTTAATAATAATTTGAGCTGAAGTTTTTGAAACTCTGTTGTTGTTGTTTTAGTTACATTGATTATGAAGAATGTAGATAATCGCGATATGTAATGATTATTGTAGCTCAAATTGTATGATTCTTAAGATTTTCGAACTTTTTGCAGCTATGTTGTTGCTAGCCTGCTCCGACTCGTTTACAAGTATCCTGACATGACCTGGCAAATGGGTCATTCGGGTCGTGTCATTTCGTGTCAACAATTTACCGGGTCACTTACTCACTTTTAGGTCGGGTCACTTTTGGGTCGAGTCATTTTGGGCCGGGTTGTTCTGGGTCATTTTGGGTCAATCGGGTCATTTCGGGTCACCTCAAGTTGAGTCACTTTGGGTCTAACGAATCACTTCCGGGCCATACATTTAGGGTCACTTTTGAGTCGGTCATTACTTGGGTCGAGTCACTTTCGGATCGGGTCATTTTGGGTCGGTCGTTTTGGGTCAATCGGGTCATTTCGGGTTAACTCAAGTCGGGTGACTTTGGGTCGGGTCTATCAGGGCACGTTCGGGCCATACATTTAGGGTCATTTATGGGTCTCGGGTCGGGTCGGTTTGCCATGTCTCACACGGGCAGTGGCAAACCTAGGATCTTGAGTTTTGTGGGGCACGATTATTTTTCACGGTGTTTTGCTCTCCTCGTAAGGCCGCTTTTTTTTTCACCACCATAATTAACTAACAAATACGTAAATATTAAGTCTCTTTTCGTTCACCTACATGGTATGGGTTGTCGCGCCTAATACAACCTCAGTGTGGCCAATATTGCCGAAAAATATGGTAACGATAACCTTCATAGTTTGGATAACTTGAAAACGTAAACATGATATGGTTTAAAACACTAGGTAGTTCCCACATATATAAGAATAATTAGTGCCAAAGTGGTCTTATATTACACTAGGAGTCGAACCTCATAAGTCATATCTTATGGGAAAACAAGCACAGGTTACTTAACAGTCTACACCCGGCAAATAAGAAAACGTGCCCCCATGTAGCTCCGCGTCTGCAAATGGGTGCCTGTCCCAAGTGTCGGACTCGATTGCGAATCTTTTGAGCTTTAACGTGTGTAACACTTTACAGTTTCACTTGAATTTGAAAAAAAAAAAAAACAAGCTGTAGGTTTTTTAAAAATTGAACATTTATGTCATCGAAGGAGGTCACTCTCATGCTAATTACGTTTTTCAGAAGTTCACTTATGATGCTTAGTTGTTAATTGCGCTTTTCATAATTGTATACTTAAATATTAGGGCTCTATTTTATTATCGTGACATCTCGAAGATCAAATCGTATTTAGTTGACTTCATTCGTGTATTACTGGAATATATCTGAACTTTAGTCAACAATCATGAGCTTGCTATGTATTAATTTTGTATTTGAACTGATAATGTCCGTGGCATATGATTAAATAGCCTATCATACATTAATACCGATTCTGTTTTATTTGAATGTTGTTTTTATTTGTCAATCTATGTTTTTTCAAGATATGAAGATGATGTGGGTAGAGATAGCAAAGTACTTAGACGGAAAGTCATTGGTGAAGCTCGCAAGTGCCTGCAAATGGTTCTGCAAAGTTGTCACAGAAGAGTGCGTCTGGAAATACGCTTGCCTACGTGATCTTGGCATGCCTGATCATGGGGATGTGTCTTTTAAGTGGAAAAACATCTATGCATCAGTTTTTGGTAAATGACCAGAATTCTATAGGATTTCGCTTGTGTTGTTTTGCAGTGTATTCTTATGCTGTGACTGTAATTGTGTAACTAACTGTATCTGCGGTGTTTGATAAGTACGATTTTATAATTCTATTGCAGATGGTACTCACTCATACCTCTTTCGCCAGCACGAGAAACACATCGGTATGACATTCGTCCTTTATCAACTTCCTGTCAGTCCATCAAATGCATTATGTGCTAACTGCTAATTCCACTCTAAAATTTCTTTTATGACTTGCTGTATGATTTAATGAATGTCTCTAAAATTAATTCTGTTGCAAGTTCAGCAGTGAATGAAATTTTGATTGTCATGTATAGATAGAAGGGTAAAAATCGTAACTAGTTCTCTTATCGGAAAGTTAATTACAATACTAATAGACAGTATGTCTCTTTGCTTGAAAACCATAGATTGGATGCGTGTTGGTGCCTTTTTCCTGGAGTCACCTGAAGCACTCTTAACCAAAAAACTGACGTTTCCTGGAAGCATTCCTAAGGATACTATAGAAAAGATGCTGGAATCCATTGGCTTGTGTGTGATCACTAACATCAAAACTGGAATCTGGATTGCTGGTAGTTCATCTTCACGCCCATATTAGATACCGCTATTTTGGGAGACTTATCCTGGTATATAAGCTTCAATAAAAGAATTATACGCATGAATTTTGCAGATCTGCAGCACCTTCATTGCCCTATGTGTGGCCGCAACTCATGTGATGGTGAGTACCCTTAGATTATTTGCCACTAGATAATACTCGTATTGTTAATGATTTACTACTTCGCTACTGTCGATCATGATTACAGGTTTTATTATGTCATGAATGTGCTCTGCAACCAGTCTGTAATAGAAATCTTTTTTATGTAGACTACGTATGTTTGCCAAAATTAATACATGATTGTGTCGTGTCGTAAAGTTATTGTTGACCGAGAATGATTCGAGTTCAGAACTAGGAATTTTGCATCTATTCTGTACAAATGGGTTGTTGAGAAATTACTCTTATGCAGGAAATATGTTAATGCTAGATACAAGGCACTTTGAGCTCTTTCTAAGTGAGGGTTACCAAAATGGAAGTTGGGACTACACACAACTCGCTGCACACGAGACCAAAGGAAATGTTGATGTAGTTTCCGGGGCGATCATTGATATGAAGCACCTAAAGGACACTTCAACTGCAGGTAAAAACTTAAGATTTTTCGCAACAGCTGCTGAGTATTCCTTCTTATTCATAAATTTGTTGGTAGACCAAACAATACTAATGCTGATGTGCAGAAGTACAATTGAACTGTTAGCAGATGACTGAGTACATGTTTTAAAATTTCAATTTCCCAAACTTGAGATAGTCAAGCTTACCAGAAAACGTAGTAGGTTTCGGGAATTTTCCTGCACCCTTAATTCTGATTAGGAGGGGAGAAATAAAACTGCAAGCATAGAAATGTTGTCTGATGCTTGGTATTTTGCAGAGATGTTCAAGACGGAAACATGGTACGGGAAAGATAATGGCTTGCAAGATTGGGCCACGATCACCCAAAATGCTGTTGCTGTCAACACAAAGAATCTCGACGAAGACAATGACGGTAACAAGTCCTGTTATATAGCAGTTGTTTACAAACTATCTACATAATCATTTAAACGATGTATAAGAATTACCAGCTTATCGAATGCTGTTCATTATTTTAGGGCTTAAAGTCAAATTCCATATCATGAGAGCCGGGACTGGGACTGATGACCCAATTGTGGCGATCAGAATCTCTCAGCACCTTCTGTAAAGGCCATATTCGATGCTCATCTCGAATTCAGTTTTTGCCACATGCTCATCAGCCTCAGCAACCAGCAATTGAACAGATTCATCGGCTTCAGTTATTATCCCAACATTTTATCGACACTACTATTGTCAGAATAAGTTGAAGTTTACTCGTTAGTATTAACCAAGTCCGATGAGTAGTTAGAGGTTTTGCCAGTAACTAATCACTATGCTCAGCTAGCTTTGGACACCATGAAATCCTTTTCTTTCTGCAGTGAATCCATCTTCAGGTTTTCAACATTTGAAACGAAAAGCAAAGCCATTCCAAAACCTTTGCTTTACTTATAATGTTTTCCATCAAACTCATTTCTTTCTCATACCAGTCATACCCCATAACACATCTTAATATGAGCAAGCGATAAGATAAGCTAAGATAACGAGATTGTCGAAAGTCAGTAATTCATCCGCATTATAAGAATTCATGACATTAACGAAAGAACAACATAGATGCAGTGATCTGATACTTGAAACAGCTTTTACAAGCTCTAATCTTGTTATCCACAGTGGTTAAAAAAGAGGAAAGCTCGTAACAGTTTGATAAATTAAGAGTGGGGATTGCAATGTTGAGGTTTGATTTATTTATTAAATCAAACTGAAAAAAGTGGTAGTTATTAACTCTATTAGATGCACTTATTAAGCTAGGTTTGATTTATTTATTACTCCCTCTCATTCAATCCAAACTACCCACTTGCTTTTGAGTGATTTTCGAGGCAAGACTTTGACCGCGTTTTTTTTCCTTTATTTATTGAATTATTTTACAAAAAAATATAATTGTATGAAAGATATTTTCGTGACAAAACCAAATATATTACTTCCGTCTTTCAAAGTTCTTTATATTCCGATCAATAAACGGTCAAAGTTTTGAAAGCTTGACCTCTAAAAAGCAAGTGGGTAGTTTGCATTGGATTGGATTGAGTATTTCACTCCTATATCCTCATTCATTAGTTGCACTTGTGACCATTTAATGGTGTCAAAAAATATTGTAAGTCGTTTAAAAGAAATGGAAAGGGGAAATAATTGAGATGATCCAGTCGACGTAGTGTATCTAAATTCTTAATAAATGTTTAATTTGTGAAATGGAATGTGAATTACGGAGTAAAATGGAATGTTTAATTTCACGCCACTACAGTTTTTGTTGACGACGTTCAAGTACAAGCTACATATAATGTATCTTACCAGTACTATTCACTCTCTCACATTTTGAGTGATGTTAGTCATATTGATTGTAGCGTTTTCATCTCCCTAAAGAAAATATTAAATATGTCTAGGTACAGCTTGATCGATCCTAACCACACCGCCACACCGGCCCTACAAGGCATACATCACGAGTAGACTCGTACCCGAAAATCAGAACCTCGAAATAGCTCGACCCGACCAATCTGGCCCAAAGGCCCAAATTCTTACCAACCCAAACCGACCAGGCTTGAACTGACCCGGTTGACCCGTGAGCACAACGATTTGCGTAAAAGAAAAGGTGATCTGCAATATTTGCTCGAGATTAAATAAATTAAAAAAATCGACGGTTGCTTCAGAAACAGTAACACCGTGGTAATTCAAAGAAACCACCGTGAAACAAACAGTAACAACAACAAATGAAAGGCGATAACGAGAACAGTAAAAAAGGAAGTCTCGGTGGAGTAAAAGCTGTAGAAGTGGACCCCAATTTACCTCGTTGGGTGTGCCAAAATTGCCGTCATTCTCTCTCCATTATCGGCGTCGTCGATTCATTCGGTTCGTCTTCGTATCGCTCTCTTCTTTTATCTTATTACTCGCTCCGTTTCAATCATTTGTTTACCTTTGATTAAAATAAGTAGTATTTGAATTCATTTGATTTGATTTTAGTTTCGATTTTTGGATTTTAATATTCCAATTGCGGATACATTGTATTTGTTGACGATCACACTGAATTGATTTGATTAAGGTGATTTAAGTTTCAATTTTGTTAATTCAAATGCGAATTGCGGAAATGCTGAATTTGTTGACGATTAAGGTGATTTTTGTTTCAATTACGGATACTAGAGCTAGGTTTAAACCGCCAATTTGTATCGATTTTAGTTTAAATTTCATCAATTTTAATTCAACTGCGATACTATAGCTACTGTTTATCCGGCAATTAGGTTGGATTTTGAAAAGATTAATTCAATTGCGGATACTAGAGTTACTGTTTATCCGGCAATTAGGTTCGATTTTGTGAAGAGTAATTCAATTGCGGATACTAGAGCTACTGTTTATCCAACAATTAGTTTCGATTTTGTGAAGATTGATTCAATTGCGGATACTAGAGCTACTGTTTATCCGACAATTAGGTTCGATTTTGTGAAGGTATTACAATTGCGGATACTAGAGCTATTGTTTATCCGCCTAGTTGAAGAAACTTGTAATTTTGTCGATATCGACTGTGATTTATTTCCGATCATATTGACAAGCTTATTTTTTACCTGTCCTAATGTAGGACGGAGTTGTTGACCGATGATTTTTTTTGTCATAGAGTGTTCTATTCTTTTAATAAAGCTGTTTGAATTCCGTTAAGAATTGATCTTCAATAGGATTAGTTTTTTAGTTCACATGGCAATAAGTAGGAGTCTAATTGATTTTCTCTTGGTTTAGTTTATGTGGCACCGAATTTTAAGGCGACGAGATAGTTTTAAGTTAGCATCTCGTTAGTTGGTATCAATGGCGGGGCGAGGGGGGCCTAGTAGGGGCTGAAGTGCTGAACCCTCCTAATCAATGGCAAATATGAATTCCATAGTTAAGACGTTTAATATTTGCAGGAGTTACTCTACTGTATTACTGATTCGACCCCTAAAATTTTAAATCTACTGTTTAGCATACATAATCTGTACTCCTGGAGTCCTGGCTCCGCCACTGGTTGGCATCATCGACCACATGGGTCATGCAAAGTAGCTCAGAAGCATGAACTTGCCTACCGAATTGGTCTTCTAGAGCTCTCTAGTCTCCATGCTGTTTGCTCCATGTTAAGAACAATGCATTGGGATAGCTTTCCTATGATAAAATTGCAGTCTGAAAAGGCTCAAATATTCTGCAATATTTACAGCAAATTTCAGCTTTATACCAAAGCAAAAAGCGTAGTGTATCCTCAGGTTTTTTTAGCGATAATGCTGTGTTTGAGATTCTTCGTGTCCCTTTTTGCTTCCGACTTCAATTGAATATTGGCAGAAGTTAGTTCACATAATGTGCATGGCGATGGATAAGCTAGCATAATTTTGATATATGTGCTGATGAGAGAGACTCTATCCGTCTCAAATAAGAAGAATATGGAGTAGTAATTTCCCGACGTCAGTGGTCAAACTTATTTAACTTTGTACTGTTGTACATGCTAATTGTTCAGCTAGAACTAGAGATGTACACACTAATAAATGTCATTAAGTATTTGAGCTTTTATTTTTTTGCATTAACTTGCAGGGTTGCAGGGCTCATCTCTTCATGGATCAGCCAGTGTGTCAGCTTCCACACATATGGATCATTCCTTTGTTGTGTTACCGAAACAAAAGTCTCAGTCTCCTGGAGCCCCGCCGAGGCCGCGTAGTGGAGCAGCTCAACCTGAAGTGTCCCCATCGGGAAAGATGATGGAAGATTCATTTGTGGTTTTGCCGCCAGCTCTTGCTTCTGTGTACACACCTCAGACAGATGGCAATGGAATGCATGCACAATCGGTTGAGGGAAATCCTAATGGCCAGCTAAATCCAAATAGTTCTGGGTTTCACTCGACTATTTCTGTTCTAAAACGTGCTTTTGAAATTGCGACAGCCCAGACTCAGGTGTTGTGGACATGCCCTCTCCTTTGGTCAATTGCTTTGGGTTAGGAGGAAACCTATTTTTGTTGATTTCCTACTGAGATTGAATTGCCATGTTCCGTTGTTGTTTTGGCCGACAATAATGGAATGTCGGCTTATTAATGAATTTGAGCTCGTCTGAAATTGTGCTATCTTTAAGTAATTTCCATAGATTTACCTTTTTACCTGATTATGAAGGAGGAAGTATGTTTTTATTATGTTTCCTTCTGATATTTGAGTTTTTTCTGTTTCAATTATTATGATTTTGGCCAACGCTGATGATTAAGAATATGCTTTAAACCTTCAGCATTGTTTTGATTTGTCTGTCACCAGGTGGAGCAACCATTGTGCCTCGAGTGCATGAGAATCTTGTCAGACAAGCTCGATAAGGAGGTTGAAGATGTTAATAGGGATATACAAGCTTATGAAGCTTGTCTTCAGCGTTTGGAAGGGGATTCACAGGACGTTCTTTCTGAGGCTGACTTCCTCAAGGAAAAATTTAAGGTTCTGACCTAGCAAGAAGTTTATCTACGATTCTTTCTTCTTTTCATTGTAGTTTAACATCGATAAGATTTAAACATAAATAGATGAGAACTATAACTGGTCGAGACTAATTATTTTTCACAGCTGTGAGAGGCTGATTCATGTATTTAAATATGTTGTTTTCGGTCATAGCAAGTCTAAAACTTAGTGGATAACTTCCAACAGTTAATTCTAATTGTATGAGCAAGTTATATTCGTGTCCATTTCGTCCTGAGTATTCTATTTGTTACTAATATCCTTTAGTGCTGGTCAAGATCGAGGAGGAAGAAAGGAAGCTTGAAGCTGCAATTGAAGAAACTGAGAAGCAGTGCGCCAATGTAAATGCTGAATTGAAAGATTTAGAGATGAAGTCAAGCCGCTTTAAGGAGTTGGAGGAGAGGTAACCTTATATCTTAACCTCCATGGGGCATATATGTTGAGTTGACCTTAATATTCAGGAAAATACTTCGAAATTTAGTTATGAATAGGAAGCACAATATACGTATTCTCTTACTGTTGTGGTAATGATTTATGGATGTTTCAGGTATTGGCATGAGTTCAACAATTTTCAGTTTCAATTAATATCGCATCAGGTAAACTGCTAAGGGCCTGTAATCCTCTTCTATCTTGGTTTTCAAAATATACGCAGTGTTAGTCATGGAGCTATCATTTGGGACAAGCATGCTTCTCTGGGTTGGATTGGTTTAGTTCTCATTTTTGCTTAGCAGTGTTAGAACTATTTAGCCAGCATTTAGACGTAACTAACTATAAAAATTTGCCGCCATTTGTGATTGTGGTGTCGTGACTCTTTGATTATCTCATCTTTATCTCTTTCATTGATTATGGTCGAATTTAATCATGCTCTATCTGGCAACAGGAGGAAAGAGATGCTATACTGGCAAAAATTGAAGTTTCACAGGCGCATCTGGAGTTGTTAAAGCATACTAATGTCTTAGATAATGCCTTCAGTATCGGGTGTGATAAAGTCATCAAAGAGTTTGGAACAATAAATAACTTCAGGCTAGGGCGTCTCCCTAAACTCCAGGTATGAGGGTTTCTAAGTTACAGTTATCTTACCTTTGGTTCTTTATTTTCGTTGCTGACTTTGTTTACCATCCTGACTACTATTATGGAGGCTTCTGAATTAGTGCTTGCTGAAAGCACACACGCTTTGTGACTACTGTTATGGAGGTTTCTGAATTAGTACCTGAAGTTTAGGGCGTCTCCGTAAACTCCAGGGATGAATTAATGATCAAGTCTCACATCGTCATGAACCTGTAGGCTACAGAATGTGTTAAAAATACATGTAGCCTACAAAAGAAGTGTGATTAATATGGTCTTGCAACTACTACTCTTTCACTAATTTATGCACAAATCTTCAGTGATTTCTATGATTGATTATGAAATTAAATTGGGTCTGCTTCTTTATTTTGCAGCTTGATTGGGATGAGGTAAATGCAGCCTGGGGCCTAGCTTGCTTACTTCTCCACACAATGTGTCAATATTTTTCCCCAAAATTCCAGTATCCTTTTTGCTATTATTCTTTTTTAGTTTATTTCCATCTATATATTCAAATAGTTGGATTTATCTACCTTCAGGTGCCAAGTTTGAGATTCTACTGCTAATAGTTGCATGCTGATACTATTGATGATAGTAAATATGATTAAGTTTATGAACTCACACACGCGGGGCTTTGTTAATCATGCTAATTGAAAATAGAGGATGAACTAGAGAGGCTGCTTGGCTGTTATCAAATTTAAGCAGGATTGACCAAAAAGGAAAATGTAGTTAATTGAAAATAGAGGATGAACTAGAGATGCTGCTTGGCTGTTCTCAAATTTAAGCAGAAGTTTGTTAATTCAGAGTAGACATAAAGCCAATTTCAGTTAACTCATAAGTAAGACCTTCTTTTTGCCTCACATTGAAAATATCTAGAGAGGAAAAACGAAAGCAAAAATTATTTAAGAAAAATGGAAGAGCCATGTTTAATTAGTAGTTTGCATTCAATGCTCAAATAATAGCCAGTTGCTCTTTAACCATGTTCTTTCAGTTACAGAATAAAGATACTTCCTATGGGAAGTTATCCTCGGATCATGGATACAAGCAACAACACTTATGACTTGTAAGTAGCAAAGAGCCTTTGTATTTCACTCTTTGATGGGTGGCTTGTCTTTGATGTTTTTGATATATAGCTAGCGGTCCACCAAAGGGTCAAAGTTTCAACGTTAAGTTATTACGTGTGCCTCTATCCCATTTATATTGTACCCATTTTGACTCGAGGTCAAATATAAGATTTAGAGATAATATATCATTATAACCCCATGACTTAAAAAATTTATACTGGAACTACCACATTCCTTTTGCTAATGGTACTTAAATAGGTATTTTACAAGTTATAGAAAGGGATTAATTATTTCGGGATGGACCAAAAAAGGAAATGGGGACAATATAAGTGAGAAACTTTCAATGTTAAGTGGTATGCCAATGATTCAAAATTTGGCGGTGGCTTGCTTTTGTTAAATAGAAAAATGATCTTTGTTTGTACTGTAGGTTTGGGCCTGTAAACCTGTTTTGGAGTACTCGCTATGACAAAGCAATGACACTCTTCTTGACGTGCTTAAAAGACTTCTGTGAGTTTGCTAGGATGAAAGATCTGGAGAACAACATACCTCCTGACAAGTGTTTCAAGTTGCCATATAGGTAAAACTTCTTCTGAGGCTGAATTATCCCACCTATTCGTTTCTCTATTTTTTGTTTGTTTGCTCTGACTATGTCCTGTATATATCTTTTTTCCGATGTAACTCAGCCAACTTCCTTGTATGCTTTATGTATACTGTTTTTAATGATGTTGGCTATGATTTTAGCTGAACAGATACATTATTTCTTCACTATGAGTTAACAATCTGTAGAATTTTTTTATTAAAAAATAAATTAGTACCAGGGAAGACATTTGGACGTCGGAAGTTTATCTCTCAATCTAGGATGCATTTACCCCCCCTATCTAGATATCTTCCTATGACCATACTAGCCGCCACACAAAATGGCAGGAAAATGACCCAAACTGACATGTACCCATCACGTGGTAACAGATTAACAGTGTACCAGAAATAACTATGATGACCTGGTCTGAACCCGACTCGTATGACCTACGGTGGGAGTTCTAAACCTATTGAGTTTCCTCTAATTCTTTATGCTTAGTAGGAGTAATTGTCGTAGCGTCTGTTCCAGTTACAATTCTTCATCTCATGTTAATTTTGCAGCATTGAGAATGACAAACTTTGCAGAGTAGAGGATGGAAAAGTGGAGGTGTTCTCAATAACACAAAGTTTCAATAAATCGGAGAACTGGACAAAAGCTCTCAAGTACACTCTCTGCGACCTAAAATGGGCTCTCTTCTGGTTTATCGGCAACACAAGTTTTCAGCCGCTCTCTACTACCTCTCTTGCTGATGCTCCACCTACAGGGGCTTCATATGTAAAGCGTAGTATCAAGCCCAAGTCCGATTCGTGAAATTACTGTCTCTGACTCTCTGTGTCTGGGCTTGTCTAATACTGCTGCTAGTGTGTGTATATAATGTTAACAGTTTTTGTTAATATCTCATCTAACATTGTAACATTGTATTTATACTTCATAATACTCTGAAATTGGGATTGGGGAAGATAGTGTAAAGCCCCTTGATACATTCAGTGACATTATTTAAAGTAATTCAACCATAACCACGAGCTCCATGGTTACAATATCTTTATCGCCATTTATAAAAGTAACGTTTTTTATTGAGTAATAACAAGTTATCTTGAGAGCTCAAAACTCTCAACTCAATACTCCACAATTGATCGTTAAGGCTCATACGCTTGATCTTAATTTCGGTTGTGAGCCGGTCTCTTAGAAAGTTTATGTGGCCGTCTAATACATACTCCGTATTTAGCAGTGAGCAGGCCATACTCAGCTGATACTGGGTGACCTACATATGTAGTTGGGTTGTGTTTTGCTCGAGTAACTAATAACGTGTTCATAGAAAACCCGACACAATCTGACATGCTTGGTCGAGCTTTAGCCCGAGGTGCGAATTTTATTATTCACATTAAATCCCGCCTTAGAAATGATTTTGAGTCCAAAAAACATCTCTGTTTGCTGTAGTCATAATGCATGCAGCACGTTGATCCGCAAAGCAAAGTTAACACGATTAACGCATGACTATACTCTATGCCCAACACGAAACACTGATCATACATAATACTGTCACACCATTTCTGCTGTTTTAACCAAATACTAATATTACAATATAACCCTGCAAAAATCACGCTTATATATTAACTTCAACACAACATTCTGTGTTAATCACCTGACAACTTATCTGTCTCAAACATCTGCAACTTACAATTACTTTACGACATCATGACGAACAAAATGACTGGCCTTTTCAGTTTCATGGCCCTCCTTAGTTTACTTTTCTCGAGGCAAGTTCTCGGCCTCGAAAAACCAATGGCAGGTCCTGCATGTTCTGATGTCATACCAAAAGTGACATTCTGCTTACTCTACATCACAGGAGGCAGCCCTACGCCTTCTGAAGCTTGCTGCAATGGGATTAAGACAGTAGCCAGCATCGTCAAAGGCAAAGATGACGCCGTCTTGGTTTGCAACTGTTTGAAGGATAAACTGGTTGATCTCCAGTATCAACCTTCCCTTATTGCTAGCCTGTCTGACAAATGCTCAGTCTCCTTTAAACTCCCTCCCATTTCCAAGGCCACTGACTGCTCCAAGTAATCCTTCTTGCTTAGTTGCCTTGCTAGTAAATTGAGATGATATAAACTTCGGTACTGAGTTTCAGTACGACCATACTCTCATTTATTATCTATTACTCGTATTATATATTCATTTCGTAAATCCCTTTTACATTAATAATAAAAACTATATATACGTCTTTGGTGCGTATGGTGGTACAAGTTTCAATTTGTGGGTTGGTACAAGTTCTATCAGTTTCCTAAACTAAAAGCTTCCATGTGTTACATTATCTGCTTATTATCGAGAGATCCGTAGTTTGAATGGTTTTTTTTTTTTTGCAGGGTTAATCCACCATATTTCATGATGAAGTACTAATCAAGCTATACTTGAGAAATAAAAAGCAAGCTGAAGTAAGCCAAGTAGAAATAATTAATTTTCTTCACAAATGTTTTTCTATGAGCTTATGGGATATAACGAGTTCTTTTATGCCGAATTTGCAGGAGTTCGAAAATAAGTGGTCATGATTTGTGAAAATCAACATTCAGCAATATACTTGCATTCACAGTAGTTACATTAAAATTAAGATATGTTGATGTAACCAACAAGCCAACAGGCTGTACAAGACAAATAAATAAATAAATAAAAGGTTACCAATTTTATAATCGTCTGAATTGCATTTCCTCTGAGTTTAGCATTATTGTTCTCAATAATCTAGTACATGATTTCGGTACAAGAACAGGTCACATTAATAGAAAACAAGCGAAAATGAAATGAAATTATATGCATCCTGCCTATTTGGTAACTGGCAGCACAACAATAGCAAAAATTGAAATATGAGCTGAGGGCAAACACGATTTTTAGACAGGTAATGCTCAAACGTTTACAGTAAATAAGCACGAACAAGCTAAAACTCAATTCGACTCGACTCACACAACTTCACCCATTTTTACACACTATTTACACATAGAGGTGCAACTTGAAGGGCAATTAACCATTTCTTACTTTCTTAGTAGTAACAACATGCGACTATAATTTCTCAAGGAAGGGGGCCATTATAGGAAGTAGAAAATTCTGAGTACAAATATTATTTTAACTGTAGAAGTAAAGGGGGGGCAGGGCTAACCAGATCCAGAAGAAAGATTATGCTTCACGAGAGGCAGTCTGTGAAAGGGAACCTGTCTGCGAGCGGGGACTATCAAGCCGTAGTCTTTCAAGAGCAATGTTGGCAAATTTGGATCCGTAATTACTAGGATGAAAGCTTGAGGTTGTGCTCTCCATGACCAGGGTAACATCTTCAGGTTTCGATAATGTAGGCTTCCATTTACTGTGCCGCCTCCATGCTGTCTGTATGTGATAGGCTGCCTGTACCTTCCATTGTTCAGAATGGGACCTGAATGGGTCACAAAATATATGGATCATTATGAAAGAAGGTCTCCAAAGTGTAGCAACTTAGTTACTACATAGTACTAGGATACTCAACCCCACCCCACCCCACCCCACCCCCCACCCCCGGCCACCTTTACACCCACAACATCACCAACACTATCTTTATGGCCTTACGGCAGTGCCTCCTCAAGGGCTTCCGCAAATGGTGAGCTAAGGGAGGTTGGATGTACCTCGTGTACGCAGTCTTGCTTTTGTATTTACAAGTTAATAACAAAGAAAAGCAGTTCCCAAATGACTAAAATTGTGTCCAGCAGTCCAGCATTGCCTCAAATGACTCAAGACCTCATGATAAAAGGGAATATTGCAACAAAACTAAAATTGAACCCATGATGCAAATTGTGTCGAGCATTGCATCGAATGACTTAGGACCTCATAATAAAAAAGAATATTGCAAGAAAACTAAAATTGAACCCATACTCTTAACATTTCTAGCTCCGCCACGGCCTATCCCAAACAACAAAACAGGAAATTAGAACAGTTGTTCCCAGCATGAGGTCTACCAATATTATGTGTTCTATGAAACCGTCTTACCAAGTTCTTGCAAATTGCTAAAATTTCAGAAACTACCAACACAAACTAACAAGTATACATGTAATATTACTTACTTTAACTCATACTGGAGCTTCTGACCACGAAGCACACTCAAGTGCTTCATCAAAGATCTCAACTCATCAGACTTCAGAGTGAAGGCTTCAAATACTGTCAGACTCTCTATAGTCAATTTTGATTTGGGCATAACAGAAGAGTTCAAGTTGTTTGGATCGGCCGCCCACGTAAGCAACTCAACACCACAGTAATCACCAGGATTTAGCGGGGCGAGGGTTGCATCACCAGCAGATTTAATACTCAGTGTTCCTCTCATTATAAACAAGACCTCCTTAATTGAGTGGCCCTGGCGCATTATAAGGCTTTTCTCCATGTAAATTATCGGTTTTAACCAATCACACATTTCATCCAACATTTCATCATTCAAGCTCTCAAACCATGGCACCTACAAGGAAAACGTTCCACACAAACTTACAACAGACTACACAGTGTATATACACGGACACAGCATTTATTTATCACGCAGGAATTGTCTATGTACGTAATTGCATAATGGTGTAGATGATGGTAAAGACAAATTTCAAAATAAGTACTCACCTTCTTGATATGATAAAAACATTTGTTCCACAGATGCCGCTTTATATCCACCCTGAGATCCCTAGGAAGCTCACTGATTATGGTGTCTTCATTCACTCCTCTTGTGTCTTGCCATTTGCACAGTTCGTATTTCCTAATCCTTTTCTTCAAATCATCTGTGAGTGAACGATGGGACATCCATTTTTCCGTATCATGCCAACTTGATCTCATCTCCTCTACTTTAGCAGTTGCAGAGTTTAGATATTTCTGCCAAAAGGAAGTTACCAACTTCATAAATTCATCTTAACAGCTTTAATCAAGCTTCATTAAACACAACTAAACAACATGAAAGACTTGGTCAACAAGAAGGCTTGGCCTTTGGTTCCAGGTTTGAACGTTGGTTCACCCTAGTAAGGGGGCTGAGAACCAGGCTAAGCAAATCCCCAATAATTTGAATTTCACTAACATGAATAGTCGTATTGATTCGTAATTAGAATTAAGATGGGAAAAAACAAGAGCGCTGAAACAAAAAGATATGAAATAAAAAGAACAAAGACAAGAAAAACAAATAGACCAACAGAAAGGAAAAACATTACAAACAATTTTTTTCCTATTTAATGTAGAAAAATTAAACCTCAGAACGACAATTGTGTACTATTGTTTATGCCTATAACTTATTTACGGGTGAGACTAAAATGCGTTGTCTGAATCTTGAAGAGCATGACACACATGACAGCAAATCTATTTTGTATGAGAAATGGTGCAGTCACAATAAGCATGATCCAGAACTTGCCTGTATATTCCCAAAAAGGAATGAAAATAGTAGTAGTTCGAAGATACAAATGAAGGATGCAAACAAATTCTCTCCAACAAAATTACTTGCTTGGAAATTTTGGCCAAAAGAGCTGCAAGAGAAGTTTATAAGACCACAAGTCCAAGTGTCCAGCCAGAATCAAATGATCAAGATCTAGTATAAGAGAGACATTTCTGTAGTTTTAGTAACAAGTGAGACATTTGCATACCCTTTAATTAGGGGTGATAAAGAGACAAACAAAGTGCGAGCTTGGCCTTGCTGCTCATGAAACAAAACTCGAGCTCAAGCACATCTTGAGCTCACCCGACTTGAAAAAATTGAGCTCATTACCATGCTCGGATCTTTAACCCAAGCTCGAGCCGAGTTCGAGCTCGAGCCTATTTATATAATTGCTAAATTATTGTTTTTTTTCTTTTAAAATTTTCAATATACACATTCAAGGTTATATATAAAAATATTGGACAAATCAATGGAACATTTAATACGGTTATACAAAGATATAATCATGATAAATATTTTTTATAAAATAAAACCAACATTATTTTATCACATAATCTCGAAACGCCCGTGAACTTTTCGAGCCGGGCCAACGTTAGCTCGGCTTGAATCGTTAAGTCATTGCGCCGAGCCCGAGCTCGAGCCAATTGACCGAGCAGCTCTGCCCGCGAGCTGTCTCGTCGCATTATCACCCCTACTCTTTATTTTTCTTCTTAATTTCTGTGCTAAGATTCTAAGAAGAGTGAGAACCTTATTGTGAAACTCAGGGAGTAGAATTTAGATGTCGCCTTAGGCCCAAGTAAGTAGAAATGAGTTAGTAATTAAAGGTAAGAATCATGCCTAATACTTCGAAGGCCCCACCAAAAGCAGAAAGATATTTTCTTAGAGAATTTACTTGATTGCACAACTTCTGACTGAAGAGCTTCACAGAACATACCAAAGTCAAAGACCATCAAACTTTTAACCTGATCAGGGTCTACATGAGAGCAGTATGTTTTATTGAATGAATAGTCTTTAACACGGTTGTGATTGCAGTATATTGATGTACGAAGATAACGGCAACCGCGTCCAATGCACGACTCGTGCCAGCAAGTGTTTAGACGGTCGATCGAAAACAAATACCAAACTGCTCCCATAACCTGCTCTTATTCAATAAGATATAGAGTAATTAGTAATGTTGAGTTGTGATCCCGCTCTCTTTTTTCAAGAAGGGGTCAAAGTGAACAACCTAACATAAGCTCGTGCTAATAATTGCCTTTTTTTCAATGTCTCCGAGACATCTATTTTGATAGTCTGAATTTTTAATGTTTTTTTGAGACGGACCTTTTTATACTGTACTTAAGATCCAAGACACAATAAGTTTGTAATTATTGTATGTATAAAGCTGGCTAAGGGAAATACAAATAATACTTATCGAGAATAAAGTCACTACGTCGAAAAGACGAATTATGGGGATCCTATTATGAAAATTTGGTAAGGCAAATACTTAACTTACATGACTAGCCAGCACATACAAAAGCAGATTTAGAACTGCTCCAGACCAGGATCTTCCAGTAACAACACCGGATGTCCTCATCACTTCCTTGTATAATGGGTAGACCCGGAAAAACCTCGGAATGTACTGGATGAAAATCACTAGCGTCAGCAAGTCCTTTGAACTTGACCGAGGCCAACCTAACCTTGGAATCAGAACTAATATCTGTACAAAAAAAATTGGAGCAACGCAATCACACCTGAACTTTGAACATCAAATCAGATAATATAAGTGAGCTATATAAAAAATTAATAATGAATCTGATTTTATTACCTGAGGTAAAGGAAGCACAGCTAAAACGTCAACAATGAAGTGTGACTTGAGATATCTTGTAGCTATATACTTAAGGTTCTTAACTGGTTCACCTCTTCCAAATTTCCGTGAATCTGGGGAGATATATCCAGTATGAAACTGTAAGATTATATGACCTAGATAGAAAAGGTCAATAAATGTGCGCACAACAGAAGCAATGATCTCCAGTGTTAAATCCGTATAGAGGCAATTGTTCTTGCCATCGACAACCGGAATGTAGAAGAACAATGCATCCCATGCAACTGTGAAAGCGCATAAGACTAGAATTATCTTATTCCACTTTTGTATAAACGGTTCAAGAGGGTCAAAAACCCGTGGCTTACAAATCGCCTTCAGTGAGTATATAGATCTTCCCATCTCAGATATATCGTATGCCTACATAAAATTTAGAACTTGCAACTTGAATTGGCTTGGGGATAATAGGCTCAGTAAGCTGCAAATTTAAAGGCTGAAACGGAGACGTACGTCTAAAATAGCATAGAAACGTGATGGCATCTGCGATGACAATAGCGAAATCTTGACAGTGAAGCTCCATCTGTATTGACTCCTTATGGACCATAAAAATGTGCCCCAACAAGAATAAGAATATATAAACAGGATGAATAGACATATGCTATAAGGCCAAATAACTCATAAACAGCCGTAGTTGCTATCAAAGCCTTAAAATGTTTGTTCTCTAACGTCTTTAGTCTTTACCAAGCTAATTTCCAGCTGCGCTTAGATTTTTTCCTCATAGAATCGGCTTCTCTTACTTTTCTCTACATTTTGGACTAGAATTCGGTAATCTAACTTCCTATGTTGCAGAATCACATTGTATATTTCGACTAAAATTCGATAAATTGCACTTGACATTGCAGCAGCAGTGCAGTACCTTTCTTAATCAAAACTCAATACATACGAGAATTTGGACGAGGTAATAGAAATACTAATACTTGCGCTCTTGAAAATCTTTAATTTTATCTTCCGCCTCTAATAATTCTCGTATGAGACTAAAATTCTAGTCTTATGAGACGGTCTTATAATTCTCGTATGAGACGGTCTTATAATTTTATCTTCCGCCTCTAGTAATTTCTAATTTTTAATTACATTCTGTATTCACACTAAAATTCGATAAATTCTAGCTTTAGCTTCACACTAATTCTCGTCTGAGACGGTCTTATAATAATAATCTATAGTAACACGCTCAATCGCCTCGAAAACCAAAACGCAGTAGCGAGCACAATACTATAACACATTAACCCATATGAACATTCAAAACCTAAAACACAAAGATTTATCATTTTAGAATACAAGATTCACAAACTAAAACTTGATGATCAATAAAATAGATAATGAATATTAAGTAAAATAACGATGAAGAAGATTCATGAACTAAAAAATGCAGTATAATCTCTAGCATATAAAGCTCAAATTTGCAAAAAGATTAATTAAGGCAAATTAGGTGTGAAATTATACCGTATATTTGAAATTAATCACAATCGTTAAGAAATTTGGCTGAATAGAGAGATTTCGTAGAGCTCAACCACCGTCGGCGACGCCGTAAAAGACGCCGGCGGCCATGGTTGAGCTCCATAAAACCTTGCTGCAGTTGTCGCTGGTTGATTCCTTTGAATTGGCGTACTCTTTCCGTCTCAATTAATACGGATTTTCCGAGCTTGTAAATACGAGTGATGGTCACTTAAATTTTTTGGTTTAAAAAATTGAACATTTTGTTCAAAGGTACAACGTGATTTTTCCGGGTTTTTTACCGTTCATGTACTATATATTACGGGTATTATATCTGATTATGTATTCTCTGAGTTTTATGAAAAACTTTTTGGGTTTATGTTAAAGAATTTGAGATTTTACAGTTTTGAGCATGTTTACTTAAATATTAAGTTAAAAAAATACTAGATTGCTCAAAATTAAATTAATTTTGAGTTTTTCCATCAAAAAGTTATTATATAACTTGCTAATTGTATATACTCGGAAAAATGACGTGTAAACTCAAAAAATAAAAAAGGTATGAATTATGTATAATCATTTTTCCTGTTTTTTTATCATCGGTCATTTACGAGGTTTATTTTAATTAACGTATGTAAATGGTTTTGACGAAGGAATTTAGGAATTTTTAATTCCACACATATTTTCAATGTTTGTATGTTGTATAATTAGTCCATTCCTAATTTTCAATCCGTATATCTCTCTTGAGACCGTCTTATTTTAAGACCATAAAATATCACAATTTTTTAATAGAGATCATTTAATGACCATTTCAGACGAATTTAGTCTGTCTGAAATAAGAATTTGTCATTTTCATTATGTCTTTGTCTCTTAACTTTAAATTCGACCGATGAAAGTCAGGTAAGGAGTAATAAAAATTGATTTCAAATACGGCATATGAGATTTAGGATTCGACACATATTTAACTATTTAAAGATCTGATATATTTTTATTTTCAAAAAAGAAAAAAGAAACAAAAATGAGGTACACGTGATGTTAATAACTTATCTGATAAAATCATCACAATTAATAATTGTTGTGACCTAGCTTCGAATATTATAAAATCGAAGTTTTCCTATACAAGTTGAGTTAACATAATTGTTTTGGGTGTAAAAGAGGAGAACAGATCCTTTCCAGTTCTCACTTCTCTCCATTGTTGTCCAGTATTTTTCGATGGCCCGGATCTATCTCGGAACAATCTAACGGTTAATGGTTATCTAGAGGTAAAAAAAGAATAATAATTTTATATTGTTATAATTAGAAAAAATGAAAGATAATACCCGTAAAAAAGGCGCTACACTTAAAAGGGAAAAAAGAGTAGCAACAAAAATGTCCTCTCATGGAATCTGGTCAGTCAAACTAAATGAAAACAATGACATTACTTGCTACTCCATCGTTCATCCATTCATCAAGAATTCAAAAAAGAAGGCATTCGATTCCTTTTCTCCTTTTATCAAATTTCAAGTAAGTGTAGCTGATAGTCTGATACCCTTCACATAGTCATCAATATCAGCTTGCCTTAGATCTCAATCCGGTTGTCACGTAATACTTAGTCACGACATTACCTCATGGTAACCTTCAAAACTCGTATGACGTAGTCGCAAACTCAATGTAGGGTCACGATGCTCACGACCCAGATTTAACTCTGTTCTTTATTAAGAGCCTAACACTCAAATTTGATATCATGTTCGTTACACAGCCCAGCGCAGAACGATAAGCAGTTAAGCACAGTGGACCATCTTCCAAACTGGTCGATAGCATACCACTAATTTATCAGGTGAATGGTTTTCAGGCAAATCCCTCGGTAAATGATGCAAAAATACAAAAATAATATGGCTACTCTACAAGTTAGTCGATAGCTGGACATGTGAACAAAGAATATGAAGATTGACAAGTCCTGGGTTGTAATTAAATCCCGACGTAACCAGCTAACTTTCTTATACCAAGTTCTTATTAATACGAAGTATCTAACAGGCAACGGGCTACTAAAAGCAGCTCTCAATTGTTTTCGAAAATGCTTGTAAATAATCAACATTGCCATCTTTCCTTTTCATGTTGGTGTGATTGATCTTTCTTCCGTTTCAAGCATGTTCTTACTAATGTAATGTCTGGAAGGTGCATCACCGTCTTCAAAAAGGGGCAAGCCTGAAATTGGCTCAGGGCTTCTCTTCATCAGATTGAGGTGGGCCCGGGATGTGATCGACAAAGAACTCCTCTACTGAAAAAAGGAAAAAGCAGGTTTAGAGTCAGGATTTCAGGTCCGGGCACTCGGATTCATCAGTTCTGTCAAATCTAGTCATTGGAGAAAAGCTGCTTATAAAATGAGCATATTGGATGCATACCTAAATCATCGTTCTCTGGTGAATCAAGGAGTATATCTGAATCAGAATGTAAAAATGGTGAGCCAGGATAATTTCCCAAGGGTCCAAGATCTGAGGAGAATGTGAAGACACTGTCAGCATAAACAGCACTAGGAATGAACAAGAAAATCAATTCTACAGTGTGTGTGACTGCGTGGAGTATATCTGAAGTTCTGAGGATATGCCAATGAACCACAGAAAAGGCTAAAAACGCCGACAAAACTGCATTGACCATAGGGTGTTACAGGGTTGGAAACAAATGAATCACAAGCATATACGAGATATATGTATGCAGTTTTTGCAAAAGAACCACGACAGATAGAAACTCACCTCCTAAGTTTGATAAATCTGCCGTTAGGTCAGAAAGGCTGAAATTCCAAGGGATTTGAGCCAAAGACCTTAGAGAATCTTTAGAATGCCCAGCTCCTCCATCAGGTAATCCAATCGAAGTTCCCACGTCAGTTTGGAAAGCTGTATCAAGAGCAGAAGTATCTACTCCCATCCCAGAGATCTCTGAGGCAGTAAATGGGAAATGACCACTTGATGCTACTGATGTCGGACTAATCGGCATCTCTGACATAGATGACATGCCACTACTGGGTGGAATAACTGGTGCAGGGTCCGATGAACTACTTTCCATCAATATACTGCAAAAAAAGTATCAGACAGCATTTGACGTCATTAAGAGTCAGGAAGGCATTATCAAGTAGAATAAACCAGAACAGTAATGTAGATAAGGCACTTACTCATTTCCAGAATTCATCCTCATAGGTTGGTAGTTACTGGGTGCTGGAACTCCATTAACCACATGACAGCCAGATAATCCGTGGCTCATAGAATCAAGATGCGGTTGACCAGTGGCTGGCACTGGAGGTGGTTGAAGAACAGGGTATCCCATAGACAAGTTGTTAACTGCAGTGCAAATAATTTGAACTTAAACCCACGTGTAAACATAAGAAGAAAACATTAATTGAGTGAGTAACATGAAAACACTGGCCTAAAGAGTCCGCCACTTTGAGACGAGAATAACAAAAATAGTTGTCATTATAAAAAAAACCTAGTGTTTCCATTTCCAATGGAACCAAAGACTCATTAACTTTGGTTCTGGATTATGGTGGAATAAAGCAAAATGGCTCACTAAAGCGGCTGTTCTTCTTTCTATTGTGAAGTAACAATCTTTAGATGCAGTTATCGACGCGATTTTCAACTTAGATTACTCGGAAACCGCCTCTTAGTGTTGCTAGCGCAAGGGTAAGGTTGTGTACATCTGAACCACCCCCCTCCCCTTTACCCCACAATTTGCGGAAACCATTGAGGCACTTTTATTAGGAAAGGGAGCCATTGAGGCACTAGGGTCATGTTTTCATCATGAAATAACCTATACCGATTCACAATGGGTAGAGTTAACAGACAGCAAAAAAAAGGCCCCCCAATTCCACTTGGTGAAGGGAAACATGCAAGCCCAGTACACTTACAACAGATTTTAGCTCCACGATTCATAAATAACGACTTACCGGGCATAGGATGTATTCCATTCTGGATAGGTGCTAAAGGTACTTTTGGAGGCACTGGATATTTCATCAGATGATACTGATGTTCAAGAAGATGGTTAAACAAAACAATTTGTTTCTTCAATTTAAGCCTTATGTAATAGGCCCTGAAAAAGTCGGCATTCTCTTCCTCCAATTTCTGCCATACTGAGAAATAAATAAGAGAGGGATCAAAATTCGGAACTATAGCTGTAGAACTAGAAGCCTGTTATCATTTTACCAAACAGAGACCTAACACATACTCGTAAGAATACTTCTGAAGTTGTATCTTATTAAGATACAAAAAGAGAAGGATCAGAATTCAGAATTCTAGCTGTAGAACTAGAAACCCGTTATCACTTTACCAAACAGAGACCTAAAACATATTCCAAAGAATACTTCTGAAGTTGTATCATATTAAGAATGCACAATTACTTTTCGGTTGGTATAATCCTCTATGAAAGCGTGCACTGGTAGCTAAAGTGCTCACCATAAGTTTGTTATTGATTCATAGCAATGCTTCCACTTTTGCTTATACTGTTATACATGATACATGCAATGTTTCGGAAGAGACCACATCATACATGGGATTTATGGAATATCTAGTCATGCCATAATGCTCACTAGAGTAGATCTTTAATTTACATCAAAATTGACAAATTAAATTTATCACAACTAAGATTCATTTTAGAGAACACATTACGCCAAGCATGCAATTCCAATGCTTGCAGTTCCTACCTAAAGTAGTAAATCCAGGATCAATCCTTGCGCGATTTAGGAGGGTTTTAACCACCTCATCTCTATTCATATACAATTGTAGACATCGTTCTATCAAATTTTGGACCTGCAGTATACCACATTTGACAAATGCCAACATAAATTGTAATATTTTTCAGAAAAGGAAAGAGAAATTTGAAGTGGACAAAAAGATTGCCTCACGAGTTCAATATCTTCTCTAGATATTTTGCGTCCATCGTTACTTGAAACAGCTGCTGAACCTGAGTCAGGGACTGCTTCTGGGTTGTTGTGGTTCTGTTGGTCACTCTGTGACTCATGGGAAACTTGGTTTGCGGACTGTTTTTCGGTAGTAGTTTGGGAATCCTGCAGGGATTTTCTATCAGAAATGGGAACATTAATGCCAAAAAAAAACACACAGCTGTCCACAAGGTCACACTCTTGGTATGTACGCGTAGTATGTCGGTATGTACTACAACCCTTACATGCTCACAATTACCTTAAATAGAAAAATCATAATTAAACTTAGGTACATCTGAAACTCCCTCACCGGCCCTGGAAATATATTAGTTGATAAAAAGAGCATGTAATCTAGATGTTAACTAACAGGCATGCCGATAGCTAAGAGTTTCTGTTTTTGATGGATAGAAAAGGCCAGTTTAGGATTTAAACTACACAAAGCCTATATAGAGACATAGATTGAAGTACATAATACAGGCCGCATAAAATATTTTCTTGGCTACTCCCTACAAAAGCGTAAATAAATGAGACCACAAATGGTGAGACTTTTTACCCTCATTTTTTTCCTGATTAGTATGTCCCTCGTTGCTACACGCTAGTCGCTAACCTTCCAAATAAAAAATTCCTTAGCTATATGCATGTGCTTGCATAAATCCATTCTTAAAACAAACGGATAAGACACAGAGAGTACTTTTATAAGCGTGTATCCATAATAAACATTCGCTATCCTGAGACAACAGAACCCGATTCTAAGATCGCCACAGAAGCCAAATTAACACAGACGAGGGAACAATGTAAGTATACCTGTGATGTCTTCATTTCACGATGAAAATGACAGCCACATCTTGCGTGGTGGATAGTAAAGTATGTGCTATTGCTACCTAAAGGCCAAAAGCAGGGAACTATAACAGAAAGACACTGAAAAACATAAAAACAAGAAATTAGCACCAGGGACTACAATACACAACTAGAAAAACTAAACAACTACGAAGAATATTTGTAAAGCACATTGACATTGTAGCGACAACAAATTAAAACTAGGAAGAGCAACACAAAATACACTAACATTAAAGCTCATTTGTCGTTCCTAATAGAGTAATAGCTGCCTATCTTTCTACACTAATCATGCCGGATAGAGAAGATAGGCTCACTCTTAGACGTGTTTAAATGCAGACTAGAGCTGGACACTAGTTGGACCAACAAGGATTTCATGGTCTACAAACAAGTGGGCTAGCGGGTTCGGGACAAGCTGGCAAGCCTAACCTTTGTAAATTTTTAAAACTGCATTCCCAATGCCCACTTTCTCTGCAGGCAAAACGGAGCATGTAAAATGCACCCCCTGCCCATTAACTATTTAGCAAATGCTCTATAGACCTTCATCCGTGACAAGTCATTTTAGAAAGAAAAAAAAACTTGTTTTTTAAGTTTTGTTTGTCGTGTTACATTTCCCATGAATTTCTCTTTCCAATTGCAAATTACCTTGCAATATTTTGCAAATCAAAACTAATCTGTAAGATTGAAATTAGACTTGATACCAAACTTAATGTTTCTTTTTCAACTTTCAAGCGGTAATTATTATACTTACTTATTATTGTACCGTACTACCATCTCCATTGGATTTTCTTATTTCTTATGTAACATCCTAAAACGACTAATCCAGCCAACAGTAACCCAAATGCCAAAATTCATATGTTCATTAAGGTTATCCTAGCATATATATAACCAGGACCTCAAATAAATTTGGAAGGCGCGGTTCCAAAAGACCATTTGAGGCGCCGTGTAATAGAAAAACTCATTACATTTAGCTAACGAATAAGACTCTAAAGAGCTTGGGGCCGCGGTTTTAAGAACCGTTTTGGACTTGCTATTAGACGGCCTTGCATATAACTTATACACATCAAATACACAATTAAGTATAGCCAGAGCTTATGATAACTTGTTTTTCAACGGTGGTCACATTTGGCTGTAAAATGGTTACAAATTCCCGTCTTATTGCTTCAGACCATTTACCAAAATAATCCGTCTAAAGCAAGATCAACTGTAGAAAAATAGATATCCAGAAATAATCATACAGTAACAATTCACAATAAATAACTAATTAAAGCAAATAAGCAAAGAAATTAGCAGCATAATTAACAAATACAACAAGATCTAGTAAGTATTATACCTAAATTATCTCTTAAACCATCTGCAAAACTACAACAAACAATAAAAGGTAACAAATTAGCTTTAATAATAGGTTAAAAAAGGGAAAAAATATAAGAAATTTCGACAAATTTGCAACTGATTATTCAGTTGATTAGATAGAATTAGTTAATTATTAGGTAATACTGTAATTAAGCAAAGCCTAGAATTCAATTAATTAAATTAAAATTGAATTATGATAAATTTTAAGAAAAATGAACATTATTTTGAGTAGGGTTAAGAGGATTAGAAAAATTAGGTATATGAAGAAGAATTAGGGAAAGAGAAAGACAAGAAATTGGGTTTGATTGAGTTTGACGCCGGAAGAGAGAGAATTAAAGAAGCTAGTGAGAAAGAAAGGAGTAGAGTTGATAGTGAAAGCTGTTAAAATTGAAAAGTGGACACACTTTCTAAACGGTGAAAAAATTGTCCAGACGGTGGGTAAAAATATATGATACGGTTTTTAAATTACCGTCTTCTGTAAGAGAAGTGATTTTAGAGTGGTCTATTGTAAGAAATTTTTCATATTTTATATACAGGTTATTGTTATACTCCCTCCCATCCAAACTAAAGGTTACACTTACCTTATTTGGATCATCCAAACCAAACTACCCATTCCTTTTTGGGTAACAAATAAGACCAAATACTCCTCATCTACCCTATATATTTACACAAAATGTCATTACCCCACCCACTCAACTAACATTAAATATTCAAGTGGTCCTACTTCCATTCCAATATTACCCTTCCTTTATCAACTTTTTCTTAAAACTTGTTCTCCCTCCCATGTAACCTTTGGTTTTGATGGGAGGGAGTATTATATTACAGACTAATAAAACGATGATTTTAACTAAATTTTTCATTTAACATTGGATACTCTTGAGGACATTCTAACCCTTTATTTCATGATAAATGCAAATACACTGAGTATATTTCATCATATTTCTACTCCATGTTATTTTTAACATTTATAACTGTAAAAAAAACTTCAACTTTTAACCATAAAAGTCAAATTATAAGATTACTAGAGAGTCAACGAAGTAGTTATAAATATTTATACCATATAAAGGTCTTACTAAAAGTCTATCCAGATCAATAATACTTGTGTAAGGCAATTTTACACAGATATTAATATAAAATTACTATGTGTTTTGACTTAAATATTCCTAAAGTAACCTCATATTAATTTATTATTACATGCATGAGTCTATGAAGACGTAGGTAGAGGGAAGTACAGCTTTCAAAATAATTGGAGAGAATCAATTGGCATGACGCTGGCGCCCATATCCAAGTCAACTGGTCCAACATCTGGAACCTGACACTTATGCAGTTTTCGGTATGGCCCTTCCCCTTTGATTTTTATGTGGCGATGATAACGATCACTATCTTTTCGTTTAATGTCACTCAAATAATTTAATATTCACTCTGTCGTAACTTGAGTGGTATTAGTAAAAACGGTAACGGATTTATCATTACCCTTTTAAATTGTGAAAAGGGTAATTTGACATTTTTCTTGTATATGGTCATCTTACACGGAAATGGTGTGTGAAATACAAGTGCCATGTTTAATTTAATCATTAATCGGTAATCGCAAATTCTTATATGAAGCAGTCCTACAGTAAAGTAGTTAGCACCCAAATGGGTCAATCAACATAAAATGGGTGAATGGTGATGATATCCGCACAAAATTCCTCAGGTTCGGGTTTGATTCCAAACCAGCTTCCACCCTTGTTTTCTTCCTTGTTCTCTCGAGTTCTTTGTAACGGAGTGGGCGTGACTCAAAATTGTCGTGAATTAGGAGTTGGGCCAATAGTTGAATAGGAAGGGTGAGAAATCAGCATATACGGGAGTACGGGACCACAATGTCATTGTGAGTGACGCATCTACTTGGAACGCAAACCAGGGACATTTTTTAGGCCCATTTTACCAAGCACAAGCTTGGGGATAGCTGGGGGGTTGTCGAGCCCCATGCTTCGGCTAAATTCATTTGCCAGCGCCACTAGTCTGTTTTTGTCACGTCCCACCATCTTAGTCGAATTATAGTACCCCAGCCACGCTTGGTATGCCGCTTCCTTGTTCTTCATCTCCACATTCGATAATGCACGCTCCACCTAGTACCATCATATTAGGGACAATATGAATCAATCCAAAAAGTTGTGTATAAAACATTTCACTTGGTACTTCATCTGTTACAGCAGTTTATACAGTACATTTTACTTTTGGGAAGAGGGTTTAGGACCAAACATATACAGGTGGGTTCTGGGCCATTATACGACGTAGATTACTTTTATGTCGTTTTAACTTTGAAAGAAACGAAAAGTGGTGCAGCTGGATTGGGATATTTTTTGACGTTTTGGTCATTTCAGAAGATTACAACATAGCCATTTAATTTTATTTTTTTTAAGTTGGGATGACGGCCTAAAATGAATAATTTAAAGAACCGATTGAAGCAAAGTGATTAAAGAACTAGAAACTTACTTTCCTCCTTAGATCCGAATCAACCATTGGCGGTGTTGCCTTGCTGATGGGAAGATCCTTGATAGAGTTCAAGAAAGACTCCTCCCATGGTGCAAGTACTAGTATCCCTTTGCCTTCCTTGCCTTTCCGTCCCGTTCTTCCCAGCCTATGAATGTATTGTTCTCTATCAGATGGCAGTCCCACCTACAGACGGAGCAATCGTCAATAACACGTGTATACAGTTTTTTTTAAGGTTTGACGCTCACATGTTTTCAACAAAGACCACGCGAACCACCACCATTCAACGACTTTACAGGCTAAGTTAAATGACATTTGCAAAATGCAATGGTAACATTACCTGTATAACAAGGGTGACATCTGGGTAATCAACACCACGTGCTGAAACATCAGATGTCACAAGAATAAGACCCTTTGACTTGCGGAACTCGTCTGAAACTCGGGTTCGGTAACTTTGTGGTTTTCTCGAGTGAATCTCCCGAACATTCAAGTTCAGTTCGCCAAGAAGATCGGCAACGAGTCTTGTCACCATAGCGGTGGTGCAGAATACAAGAACCTACAAAAAACATGTTATGCAAATGCATCAAAAATCAGCGATGTACATCATACAAACTACGCATAATAGCCAGGGAGCATGAAGCATTCAGTACAATAAGAAAGAACTTCATCAGGAAAGGAAAGAAATTTCAGACCTTGTAGTTCACATCATCTGAAATATGGTCTTTAAGCATAGCATATAGTAAAGAAAAGTGGTCCTCCAGAGGGGCGACTAAATGCGTTTGCCTGACCTAAAAAATCAAGATATGATTTAAGGGTCAGGAAACGGATATATTGATAGAAACATCAAAATATATTGATAGAAACGTCAAATTCCTACACGGTGTCGATGCCCTTGTAAGAACCATTAAACCATAAGAGAGAGAGAAAAAACACGCACCTGAGAATGAGTTTCTCCAGTGCCTTCTTCAACTGTGTTTATAAACTCATAATCTCTCTTCAACGCAATGTGGCAGATTTGGCGGACCTTCAAACAAGAATATTCATATAATTTAAGCCGTATTACTTTCACATCATTTAACAATGTACGTCCAGCCAAACTATCGAAAGACCAACCTCATCAGGTATGGTGGCAGAGAAAAGTAGGGTTTGTCGCTGTTTAGGAACTGCAGCGACAATTTTCTCAATGTCTTTACGAAATCCCATGTCTAACAAATGATCAGCTTCATCTAGCACAAGAACTTTCACCCCCATCAGCCGAGTAGCAAATCCTGCAGTATTCTCAAGATGATCCCGAAACCTTCCAGGTGTAGCCACAAGAATCTGTTCCCAAAATTAAATTAATTACCAGCCCTAAGCCCCTAACACTCAATCTAGGCAAAAGTAACTAAAAAATATAATTTTTTTACGAACTATATGAATTAATTTCCCAATGATTCTGCTATATAACGGTCTTATAATAAGTTTTTGTGAGACCGCATCACAATCCAAACTAGAACATCACCAGCCGTTACCAATGATACGAATAGTAATAGAGGTCACTAAGTAAAAGGAGTCATCGATGGTGATAAAATGGTCAGTGAATGTATAGACAAATCACTAACTAAAAGTGTTGGTGAGGTATTAACAGTTACTCCCCTCCATACTTTTTATTTTACACCATTACTTTCTGAACACTTTTTTAAGAAATGAGTTCCCCACACCCTTCATCAATCTCACGGATCACAACGCCACCTCTTCACTAATTTCATCAGCCTCTTCCCACCAACCTCCTCCTACCTGGCCCAACCTCCCAACAGAAGAGACTTCTCAAAAAGGAACACAGGAAGAAAACAGAAGTATGGAGGGAATACTACTTATGGAGTCACTTTAAATTCGAGTAAACTGGTCTCATGATAATCTTATCATGAGAGCGACTCATAGGAGAATGCGTGAATTTCCAGCCTTCAAAATAATGAATCTGTAGCTTATAGATGTGTACTTCTGTGTATAGCCTCTAGCTCACTAAATTTTTATTTTTCTTTTTTTGCAGACGGGCCAGCAGGTTATGTCTGGAAATAATTCAATAGCTCAGAACTTAATCTAGAGCCATTGTAAATTAATGGAAGCGGCTACTTCAGACATCAGAGCCACATTTCGATGACAGCTTCACATATACAAGTTTGAAGAAACTCTGCATAACTTACCTAAGCAATCCCCAGGAGCAGTTAGTACATCTAAAGGACCTCATATCAAATCAGTACGCTTACCTGGCAAGGATGTGCTTTCATGCGTTTCTGCTCAGCTGCAAGTTTTGTACCTCCTATCACAACTTGGACACCAATGGAAGGATGATACTTAACCAAGGAGTTAGCTTCAGCAGCTGCTTGACTAGCAAGCTCTCTAGTTGGACATACAACAAGAACGAGAATTGGTGGTCGTTTTTTATCAAGGGCAGCTGGTGGTGTCTTTGTCACAACTTCAATGGACGGAAGCTGAAATTAAGAGCAAGTAGTAAGTAATAGATCTCCAGTAATCAAGCAGGGTGTCTATCATGCTAAGTTGCTAACACAGGGACAGGAGTTCGATTGAATATATCCGACCACCCTACCGCAATTTGCGGGATCCCTAAAGGCGCTAAGGTTATGTTGTAGGACTTGATCAAACATAAAGAAGAAAACTTTTTTTTCTTGACTTGGAACCAAAAACTTCAATCTCCTAGATTACCATAGTGTAACGCCACCACGTGCTCTTTCATTAACCACTTCCTCAAATTTCGGATATGGGGGGGAAAAAAACGAGATAAAAAGAAATGAAGTACGGTGTATATATTACCAAAAATGCCACAGTTTTGCCTGTGCCTGTCCTAGCCTTTGCCATAACATCCTTACCTGGAGAAGTAGACAGTAAAAAAAAATCAGTCAAATGAAACCAGGAACAGAATCAATCCAAGATACAACAGCATCCAATTTTCACAACAATTGTAAATCCAAAGCAAAATTAATTCTCACAGGCCATAACTAAAATACAGACTGGTAAACTTGACATAACCATAGTTGATTAGGATTTCATCCATGGATTATGTGAAACCATGCAGATTAAGTACAGCCCTCTATCGTATCAGAAACTGGTTTTCAACAAATGGCCTCGTAAACTTTTAGAGGGTGATACAGACGAAAAAAACTCCCGAGTTATTGGATGAATGGAGACTTGAGCACCCTCCCACAGTCCCACATGCAGTCCAAACATAGAGATCAATATTAAAAAAAACTATATACCCTTATCAACAGGGTCAAAAACCATATCTACCCAAGATGGCATAAGCGCAATCTATGAAAATTCCCACATGGATGATTGTTCACTTAAAACACATAATAGCAACTTCAAACCCACCTCTCACCAGCTCGGAAGGTTAAAGGGGGCAAACATATGACAATTAAAATACATATTATAAGACTGTGTTCATATATTATCTATTGTACTTGAAACGTTTAGTATTATAATCAAGATGAAGTTTCTCTCCTCCCTAATTTGACAAAAGGGAGGTGGTGATTCTACTCATAACGATGAACTTCATTCAAGAGATCTCTAACTAACCTTTTAGAATAACGGGTAGTGTGGCTTCTTGCACCATGGTCAACTTCTCATATCCAACATCCTTGATTGCTTTAAGCGACAAGGGTGAGACAGCGCATTGATCAAACCTACAAAGAGTGTGGAGCTTAGCATCTAGTCAATTATCAAAAAACCTATTTCTTACTCAAGATTAACTCAATCAACCTTTTCAGAGAGATTTTCGTTCTAGAAACAAATGAACTGGCTACATTTATACACCCCCTAAGGCAAGTAGAGAAGATAACCAAATAACACTAACAACACAACTCATAAGCCACATATTTTACCGGTAAGTTACATATTACAGAAGTAAGAAAGCCATCATCGAAAAAACATCACAATGTACCAATGTCAAACGAAGTACTCCGTATATCAGCAGACAAAATCAATTTTCACTTGAGGAATAGGATGTTCAGGAACAATAACCATGCTAATTTCAGAAAAAGGCATAATCTAATCTAATCTAATCTAGTCTAATCTAATAAACACTACAAGAAGACGGTGAACCTTGTTCCGCTAAGGTAAGACTCATCGGCTCCTGGCAAGCTAGGTACAGAAACCGTTTTTACACCCTCATTTCCTAACAAACAACTTCCACTCCTAACCTCAATTCCCTCATCCTCACTCACATTATCCCCATCCTCTTCACTATCATCCTCACCTATCAAATCCATAAACCCTGAAACCGACTTCTCCTTCTTCGTCGTCTTCCCCTTCACCTTCTTCAACTCATACTCCCCAACCTCCTCATCATCATCTTCCTCGGCCGAGCCAAATACAACTCCTCCCTTCCCACTCTTCCCCCCTCTACCGTCTCCTCGCCCGCTTCCAAACCCTCTCATACCTCCTCTTCCCCCACCTCTAAACCTCGAATTCAAACCCGAATCCCTCAATGTAGATTCCCCATTATACAATTCACCCTTCTTTCCCTTTCCCCTAAACTCACCTTCCTTACCCCCAAACCTCGAACCCGGACCCAAACCAAAACCCCCTCTCCCCCTCTTACTACCCCGACCCGAACCCGAACCCGAACCATGATTATTACTTGCAAAATTACCCTCTCTCCCCCTCTTACTACCCCGACCAGAACCCGAACCCGAACCTAAACCATGATTATTTTCATCCTCATTAACAGCCCCATAAGTTGCCGAAGCCGCCTCATCTTTAACCAGACTCTTCCCGGATCCGGGTCGTGACCGGTTGGAAAATGGGCGACCCGATTTGGGAGACATTTGAGGGATACGGGTTAAGGGGTTGTGTGAGCAGAAGAACCGGAGCATATAATATTCGGGTTATCGGGTTACGGTGGTGGTGGACGGTGGTGGAGGGAAAATGGTGGAAGAATATTTTGGAGGTCAGGGTTTATCAAGGGCTTTTTGTCTCGCGCCTAATTTTTTAGGTTAAACTTTTTTCTTTCCTATGAAATCCAATTTTTAGGTTAGACTTCGGAAGTTCGAATCTTCGATGTCATAAAGTACTCCATGAATTTTTGTTGTACATTTTTTATTTTTTTATTAGGTTTTTTTTGTAAAATACCACCTATTGAGTCCAATTTTTTACGTTTTACCACCTATTGAGTCCATTTTTTCATATTACCACCTACTTTTAACCTAAACCCTCACAATCAACACCTAAATTACGTTTTCAAGACGGTCTTTCTTATTTTTCGTCTCGCTTACATTTTATCGTCAATCGGTTATTTCTTATGACCAAAATACCCCTCATTTAACCCACTCACTCACTCACCCCCTTCCCTCCTCTAATTCATTACACTAACTCATTATTTTCCCTAAATCAATTAAATCCTAATTGACTTACACTAGAACCCTAGAAATTGATTTCTGGGTTTTATCGTCATTGGTAATCTGAGAACCCACCATACTCATCAATTTCTTCATCTTCGTCATCCTCTGCAGAATCCACCATAGCCAACATATTGTAAGGTAAGTATTAATTATCTAATTGTTTAATTGATTAGGTAACTCGTGTATACTTGATTATCCCCAAATATTATTATTCATAAACCCTAATTAATTAATTCATATTGTAGGATGTTTTCTTCTTATAATGTTGATGTGAGATACTATCATGGGGGTAAGTTCGATACCGACACTAAAGGAAATAAAACATATGTTGGGGGTATCGTAACCTTAAAATTTGGTTTATGCTCAAGTAGATATAATTATTAGTGCATTTGTTATTATAAACCTTTTTTTATTTGATATTATTAAGTAAAAAAAAAAAGTTTAAACTTAATTATCTTAATCATTAATCAGTTAACCTGTCGGAGAAATCAGAATTTGAAATTGTTGATGAAAATGTGAAGGTAAACAAGTACTCCGTATTTTATTTGTTAAAGCCGTAAATGAGTGAGTATTATTGTTGTTGGTATAAAATGAGGTTTATTATGAGTTCATTTGTTGATAATCATGCTTGCTTAGTTGGTGTTCATGTTTGTTAGCCATCGTGCTAAAAACAAGTTAGTGTATTAAGGGGCGACGTACGATGGTAGTAAGGTGGCATGCGAAAGTGTAGGTGGTGGACAGGGAATTATAGGTGATTTTTGAACATTTGTGGTAGGAGGGAGTAAGATATGGTTTGTAGGAGATAGGTGGGAGGGAGTGAGGTTGTGGTCAGTAGGTGGTAAAATAGAACATCGATGGTAGGGATGAGCCTCTGCGGTGTAGCTAGTCATATGAGAGAGTGTGGGTAAACGCAAATAGGTTGTAAACGCACGTAGCCGTTACAATACGACATTGACCAAATATACTTGAGGCGTTGGGTTTTGTAAGGAGGTGAGCTGGTAGGGGTAAGGGAGGTTGTGTGTTTCGTTGTATTTTTAACCCTTTTTTCACTTGATGTAGTAGATATTTTATTTTATTTTGAAAAGTGTAATGAGAGCGGCATTCTGGTGTAACACAAATTTTCATTTGTGACGGTTACAAAATTGTGACCTCTCACATCGATTAAAGTAAAGGTAAGTGGGAGAAATAATTGTGAGAGGTCAAATGCGAGATTTGTTGATGATGTAACATGTGACATAGTTAATAAGATGTGTATTGCACAAACCAAAACCCACGGGTGTATCCAACACCTCACGTACTCACCATTTACGTTTAAAAAAACAAGCTACATTAGATTGTATACGGTCGCATGTCATAAATAAAGATGACTATGGATCTCGGATCATGCCTAGATCCAACGTGTAAGATCCGCATCGCACTATATTGAACCCCGTACAAGGATATGAATCGCATGCATAAGTGGAACAGCGGGTTTAGGAGCTTGTCTTATGTAAAAACAGTGTTACATTAAATTAGTGTAAAGCAATCCGTTATATACAGATATAACCCTTCCCTTTATTTTTCTTTTTAAGTTTTCCGGTAATTTGAAGTTGTGTTTTTTTCTTAGTAATATTTTAAAATTTAAAAAAAATACTCTATTATTGATATTATAATTTTATGCAGAGTAATACTTTAATATGATATATTTAAAACTCTTGCTTCCATATTATATTTTAATATAAGCGAACAGGATATTAAGTCACCGTAAAATCCCAAAAAAATATATTAATATTTTAAAAGCATTTTTTCAATCCATTGTTAGAAGGATACATAAACCTAAATCTTGTGAATTCGAATATGAATAAGAGAATTTTAAATTCTATAAAACCTAAAACGAAACCAAATTCATCATAGAGCATAATTTTATTCAAATTTTACCTTTGTCATCCTAAACTCACAAGTCATTATAAAGAACGTGTCTCAGATTCTCAGTCAGTGGTGGTATAACTACTAAGGGGCCTAGTAGGGGAGCTCGCCCCACCAACGGATGAAATATTCGACGTTTTTAGTTAAATTTTTTCGAATATAACTTATTAATTAATTTTTCAGCCCTATAATTTCATTTTTGGTTTACACCGTTGCTCTCAACGATTCTTTTTTACTAATTTTCAATACAAATAATTTTTTATATAAAATTATTTTTCATAAGTGTTATTGTAAACTTAAGCTATACTCCGTATTACTCCCTCCGTCCCGGTCATTTGTTTACCATTTCCATTTTAGGGTGTCTCATTCATTTGTTTACCTTTCTATATTTGGATGGTAACCTATGAGTAATTTGATCACCCAATGAGACTTTTGTCCACATGTCATTCACCAAGCACATCCACAAGAGGTCCCCTACCATTTTCTTAATAATTGTGCCAAAATAAAAGGTAAACAAAGGACCGGAACGGAGTGACTATATTTTAGTTAAAACCTTCACAAAGTTATATCCCCATCTTTTTTTCTCCACACTCACAACTATTGACTACCTCGCGCCCTCACTACCACCATCTCCCACCGCCTTATCGCAACCATCCGACGGCCATCAGCCACCGTCCGTGGCGTCGCCCTATATCTAATTCGTGTAAGTTAATAACCTTCAAACCCTAATTTCTAAACTCCCTCTTCCCAATTTTCTAATTTAGACTGTTAGATTCTGTTTGATGAATTTATTATACGAATTGTTTTCTACTTTAGCTTTGATTGTTCATACTCTATTTGTGATTTTGTGTTGTGATTTTTGATTATTTAATTGACAGTTTCTACTTCAATTGACATCCCCAGTTTTAGTTTTATAGAACCCTAATTTCGAAATTCTCAGTTATAATTTCTGCTTCATCTTAGATTAATAAAGAAATACAGAAGTTTAATGTCCAAATAAACATGTTTGTTATCCACTCGTTTACTTGCTTCTAAAGCTTGTGTTGATACTCCCGGTACGCAAGTGTTGAAGGAGTATTATCTTCTACGACACATGTGGAGAACCAGTTACGGAATAGCACGAGTAATTCACTCTTGAATCATTGTTTAGTAATGAAGATGTTTTTAAGCTTTTTCAGAACACCCAATCTTGTCGGATGGCTTTAAAACTTTAGTACTTCCTCCGTTCCATTGAGGCCTTTACGTATTTCATTTTGAGTTGTTTCATTTGATTAATTACGTTTCCTTTTATGGACATCCGTAAATTAACTAATTGACTATACTATCCCACTTTTGCTAAAGTTGTGGGGGTAACACAAGGGTATATTGGTAACCAAGCATATGAATACCCCACTATTTTTTGCCCTTCCTTATTCTTTGTGCAAAAAGAAAACGTAAAGAATTCAATGGAACAAAGGAAGTATTTGTAATTTTTTTGGCGTGTTGTTTACTAGGGTATGTAATGACGATGAAGAAGTTTAATATTTAATCATTTTGTTATATTGTTTTTTTTTTTACAATGATGAAGTTTAATGTTTAATTATTTTGATATGTTGTTTACTATCAGGATGGCGGAATTACCTAACGAGGATAACCCGTCAGAGTTAATTGAGAAGAACAAGCCTGAGCAAGGTAACCTAAGTGTTGATGGGCAGATCTAGAATTATATGCGTACTTGGGCGTGTTTGGAAGTTTAATGGTGTATGACCTTTGTTGCTTATTTGCAGTTTGCAGTTTTTTCAGAAAACCAGTGAAGAACAAGAACATCCGGAAAAGGACTATTGATGAGAATGAGGATGATGATGGAGATGAGAAGTCCGCGAGTGCCTTGGCACGTAATGCTAAAAGGCCATCTAAACCTGATAACAAACTGTACTTTTCAACTGGATCGTCCAAGCAACCAGCAAAGGAATCAGCTGAGGTATTCCAGTACGAGTCGTCTAAGATGATTCAGGTGCAAAATGATAGCAAAGCAACTGCAACCCTTGAAACTGAGACTGATTACTCTAGAGATGCACGGGCTATACGTGAGAGAGCTCTTAAGCAAGCAGAGGAAGCCTTAAAAGGCAAAAGCAAGGCAACCGGGGATGAAAAGTTATACAAGGGTATGAATAACTACACTGACCACAGGGCTGGGTTTCGCCGTGAACAGACTGTTGCTTCCGAGAAAGCTGGTGGGGCCCATGGCCCCCTCAGGGCATCAGCTCATATTAAAGTTTCTACCAGATTTGACTACCAACCAGATATTTGTAAAGATTACAAAGAAACAGGGTATTGTGGATATGGGGATTCGTGTAAGTTTATGCATGACCGAGGTGATTACAAGTCTGGATGGCAAATGGAGAAGGAGTGGGATGAAAGGGAGAAGGAACGGAAGAGGAATTTGGCCATGGGAGTACATGATGATGAGGACGATGAGGATGCCGAGGAAGAAGATGACGATTCTTTGCCCTTTGCCTGTTTTATTTGTAGGGAGCCTTTTGTGGACGCAGTGGTTACTAATTGCAAGCACTATTTCTGTGAGCATTGTGCTCTGAAGGTGATTGATACTTTTCTCTTCGTTCTTTTGTTCATTCTTAATCTAGATTGATGTGCTTTTAGGATCTGGTGCACTTAATTGATCACCTTCCGCTAGTTGCTTCTGAGTTTTTCGCGTAAAGCCAAATCTAATTTTTCGGTTAGTACCATCCACTGATGGCACTATGGCAGGTTAGAGTCTGAATGGAGTCCGTGTCTAGAAGTCGCTTTTAGCATATTCATCTCGAACAACTACGTACATAGTATTATTGCTCATTCTTTATGACCACCAAATCATTGACTATGGACGTCCACAATGGTTGGTTATGACTTATGACCTCCATTGTGAATCCCATGAGCAGTTAAGGAGAAGCCTTGGACTTTATATCCTCATACGATAAAAGTATTCTCTCACTTCCTGAAAACTCCTACCTATTGTGGTGACTGGTGAGGCACTGCCTCGCTGTGGTAAAGAGGGGTCTTATGCAGTCAATATTGCTTTAATCAACTGCTACTTGTGAGTATCATAAGCACACAATTTAGCGAGCCTTTTGCATTTTTTCTTAATACTGGAAATCAAAGACTAGTAAATCTTTCACCGATATTCCAAATGGAAATATGCTTATATGAGCTGCTTTGGTGGGAATGATTGAGGTGTGGTCAAAGTTGGCACGAGGTTTTCGGGTGTGGGTATCCTTATGAGACACCTGTGTGTGGATTTTTCATTGTCTGACACTGTTTTTTGATGAGATGTAATATTAATTAGAAGACACCAAAGGGTTGACGCCCATATACAAAAAAGATATCATAGAGGTGACACCACTCACCAGTCTACAAAAAGACACCATGAGGATGACTCCCGTATACAAAAAAGACACCATGAGGGTGACTCCCTTATACAAAACAGTGAAACACATCCCGTGACATTCATTACTACACCTTAACTGTGACGCCCACATACTCCTATTATTGAATGATTTGCTGCTATTAAATAACAAGGAACCTTGTTGGTAGGCTGTTCTCATTTTTCAGGTGTTTGCATCACGTTAACAACTGTTTTGTCTCCTGGTCCATGCAGCATCATTCTAAGAACAAAAAGTGCTTTGTGTGTGACCAGCCTACTGGTGGAATCTTCAATACTGCCACAGAGATACGTAAAAGAAAGGCTGCGGACAAAAAATGAAGGTTTGATCACTTCCCTATGATTTTAGTATCCTTGTCCCTAGATCATACATAGCTGAGGTGCAAGGCAATTTGTTAGAGTTCTTATTGTTAAAGGCATTTGGAAACCAAAATCTCTAGCTGTTATGTTCGAGTTTATTATAGTATATCACCTTGAGATGTACCCTACTTGCAATAAAAAGTAGTAGAACCGATTATTCGCATTTCTGAACCTGTTTGTATCGCAATGGGTGACTGACTGATCGATGAATTCTGACTTCATAGTTACATAGGGATGCATAATTGGGATGATATTAAACAATCGGTTAAAGAGTTTTTTTGTTTCTGAAAGGCATCTGGAACCTAGATATGCAGCTGTGATGTTTAGAGTTTATATATAAAAGTCAAGCTGAGTTGTACTTAACTTGAAAATTGTATCAATAAAGTATGTTTTATTAGTACTACTAGCCAGTAGTAGGCCCAGTACTAGGGGTCGTTGTGAGGATCTAGTTGCTACTACCTGCAAAATAGTACTTCTGTGAGTATTGTGCATTAAAGGTGATCGAACTTTTCATCCTGTCGTACATTCTAATTTTGATGTGCTTTTAGAGATTTTCAGTGGAGCTGCTTGTACATTAGTACAATAGTACCTGCTACTAGATTATAGGTGGATTGCAATATTACCAGTATCTCCATGGAGCCTAGTTTGAAGAAGTCGGTTTCCGCATAGTGACACTATCAAGTACCGTAGTTAAAAACTTTAGGAGTTATTGACAACTTTGGAAAGACTGATAGTTGAGATGTTAGAAAAAAATAGCCAATTTCTACATATATGAAATTCATTAACAACAGCAGAGATAGCCACATCTTTGTTTTGAATGTGGTCTAGGCAGTAGGCAGTGCCCGTCAAGGGCTGACCCCAGCTTGTAGAAAATAACGCGTTTATGCTTATACTCCCTCTGACCCGGATCAAAGGTAACATGGGGAGTTTGAGAGAATTTAATAAAAGGGGGAAAAATAAGGGTAGAGGGAAAAATAAGGGTAAAGAGGGAAAAAATAAGTGGGCCATGTAATTGTGGGTTTAATTGTGGGCTCGTAGGTGGGCCATGTAATGGCATTTGTGTAAATATCAATTGGGCATAAGGACAACTTGGTAATTTTTTGGGCCAAATAAGGACGGTTACGGTTACCTTTGGTTTGGATCGTCCGTTTATAGTAAGTGTTACCTTTGTTCTTGGTCGGAGGGAGTATATCTTTATAATTAGGTCCTTGAAGTAAATGAAGTCCCGATTTGGTGATCGTAATTTTGTAGAAGATTTTTCAAATATGTGAATCTCTTGTCACCGCCTCATTCTTGTTGTCTAAGATTCCTAGTTACTCATATGGAACTTTGTATAATCTCGGTCTCCCTAGTAAAGTAGTTATTCATGTGGAACCATCTACATAGTTCTTCTCATTTTTCTGTATGCACATTGAGCTAACAAGTTATTTTCCTCTTGTTCATTGCAGCAGAACCTACAAACAAGACCTGCTTTGAATTTGACCAGCCTACAACCAAAATTTGTGGCAGTCATAGAGACTTGTATATAGGCGGCATCCAATATTTATTGGTTAGTCCTGCTCAGTCCGATAAACTTCTTGGTGTAGTATTTAGTTGAAGCTTCATTTCTGATTCTGTAGCTGCTTAGCGATGATGTAAGAGTTTCCTAGTTTGAGAACATTTGAAAGTACATTTTCATCTTTACATGTGTACTTGGCTTGAGAAATGATGAATGAAAAGACAGATTTCAAAACCAACCAATCGTATTAGATTTTGGCCGCATCTCTCTGACGTGCATTGCACTAAGATTAACCATAGTACGCGATTGTATTGCCATGGTGATTCATAAGAAACTGGAACATGCTATTGTAATGGATTGGATCATGATGATGCAAGACAATTGGTTAGAGGTTTCTGCTTTGAGAATGTTTAGAAATTAGATTTTCGTCTGCTCTTACGTAATTGGTTAAGTAATGATGCAGTAAACCAGTCGTATCAGATTTTGGCCATATTTCTTGACTTGCATGCTCCAAGATTAACTGTTTTTGGTTATTGTATTGCTGTAGCATCTATAAGAAACTGGAACATACTATTGTGATGGATTGAATCATGACGGATATGGTCTTAGAAAGGCAGAGTAAGCTAAAGGCGTTTTGAATCCCATTACTCATAACTCGGTATAGTATGAAATTGTCAATGTGCCGTTATGGCTATTACATGTGCAATTTCCCTGGAACGTACTCCAAAATTTATCAGTAACACCCTTAATCACTGCAAAATATCAAAGAAATATACACTTTTCACTTCTCTTTTGCATATGATGTTTTCTTGAAAGAACTCTGTGCTTTAGTCCATGGTATTACATACTTAAGACAAGCTTCGAGTAGCAGTGGCAGTGGCACTGGAGTGGGGTAATAGGCTACAGCACTTGAAGGTTAGATGTCTCTTACAAAATGGTACTTATTAAATTACTACATGGTTTCTTAAGCTGTCCTATCTTAGGTGCTGGGATCTGAACTTCATTCTGAATTCTAGTTGCTCGCTTTTGAGATGTACATGTTATGTATAAGCTAAACTTCAAACTAATTATAGCTGGTTGGTCACTTAGTCCTATCTTCGGTCAGATTTAGGTTATTGAACTGCACACAGAGCTTCACTGAATAACTATGCACACCGTCTACTTTAGCACTTGCAAATTTCCCTTTAGTTTCTCTTTTTTGTTTGTTTTTACTTTAATGCTTCACTCCAATCTCATTGTGTATGATTTATTTTGAGTAATCTCACACACTGCTCATTACCTCTTTCCTTGCTGATCTATTCTCGAAGTTGCCTTTGTGAGTCCAAGCTTGATGGAGAGATGTAGCTATCAATGGCCATACCAGATGCCTCTCTTGCCTGACTTTCCGGAAAGCAAACTTTCGGTATTGCTTTAAAACGTCATTCACTGCCTTTTTGTAGTTATTTGAGTCATGATCTCTTATGATTGTACCCTCTGAGCCATAAGCTTTGGGATCACTTAGAGTTTCCAGTGGATGAGGTGTGTTTAGAAATGTCCTCAACGCAATCATCGCCTTTTCGCTTTGAGTGTTGTCGAAGGCATAGAGGCTACACCCAGGCGGGAGCATTGGATGCGATGGTGACAACTTCTCACTAGGTTGAATGATAAAAGTTTGTCCCACTGGAGAATATAACATTTTCTGTAATAGCACACCAACTGAAAAATGTGAGTCTATGTTAGTTTGTTTAAGCTCTTTATAATGGTATATTATTATCATAGCTATTTAGATTGAGGCACGGTTAAGAAACATAAACACAATTGAAATTCTTTGATAAGTTACTCACATGCTTGTTCAGACAAGGGTGGGATCGGAAAGAGCCGTTCAAACTCTTGAGGACTTGTGCTACTTGTTTAGGGTAGTTGCATGAAAATGCTCTTGGTACAATATCTCGGTGCAATATAACAGACTGCACCATGCTCTCCTCTAGTCCCAACTGATCTAGGATTTTGTTCCCTCCACAGAAAATGAACGGTGACCCGAAAGTAACCACTGGCAGAAGGGTTGAGGGCTTGACAGTTCCACTTGAGACGAGCATTATGTGGACTAGTAGAGATAGGCTTCCTCCTAATGAATGACCCGTGAATTGTAGTTTGGCGTCTTCTCCGTGAGTTCTTATGTGATTTTGGATTTGTGGAAGGAACTGCTTGTATATGCCCTTTGCTGCTTCGTAAATTCCTCGATGGACGAGTGCATCTGTCGCCTGTAATTTTGCAGATTATGGTCTCTACAGGTTCTTGTCGTAGAATAAGGTGTGGAGTAAAGAAGCTGGCCTCAAATATTACCTCAAATTTGGTGGGTTCAAAAAACAGGTTTGCCTGCCAAGATGCCAGGGATTCGGAACCCTGCAACCCAACGGCAATAATGCGCAGGTCAGTTAACCTTTTCTCATGTAAAAGCTGATACATGGTAATAGTAAATTAGTAATAGTAGCAACTAGAAAATGCAAAACTGACCCGATCTTAGAAATGATCTGGACTCGAATAAAAAAACTAGAGTACTGAGTCGTATTTTGCGTGAACTTTGTTGCACCCATTGTTCACCCGAAACAAATCGACATGTAAATGACTCAACGTAGACTTGATTGACACAGCTCCTAACCATTGACCCAAATATGACCTGATTCGAATTAATCGGTGCCCAAAGTTACACACCACACCAAAACAATCCCGGAGTCATAGCCATATTGACACTGATCCAAGTCAAGGTGCATAAGATACCGGTCCGACCCGAATAATACTTTTGTCAGGGCCAGTAGTAACACGAATTATGCAGAGTGGCTGGTTTCACGGAATTCTATCCAGATTGCCATGTTGATTCACAATCACTCTGAGGGTTTTGACTTGTGAAAGGTTTCCCACCCGCATTTTGAGCCAGTATGACCTGTAGTTGTCACTCTACGACTGAGATTAGATCGAGATGGTCGATTTAACACTGATATTAGAAACCATGATGGGTAGTACCTGTATCACAAAGTAGCGAACGTGTGTTGTGGGATCATCGCAGATAAACCATTCACAAGGAGAGGAATGTAGCGACTGAAGTTCCTTAGCAACTTGTTGTTTTTCTCTTTCTCTGGCAGCAACTACTGCTGTCATAGTTGAGGCAGCCATTTGAGCAGCTTTTTCCGAGTTGTAGGCTCTTGGTAGGCTCACGTCTCCGCATGTGCAAGAGTAACTTTGCACATGTGATGCGGCAGATGCTGCAATCTCGTAGGCAACTGAGTTCCGAATTGTATGCTCATGTTTTGTAGCCCGTCTTTTTGAGTTGGGTTCTAGAGTTGCCGAGTCTTCTCCATCCCTCTCTAATCTGGCTTTCACTGCTGTAGCCTCCGCTTTCTTCTCCAAGGAAGACGTTATCATGCGTAGACTCTGGTCTAGGAGCACATCATTACCCTAAAACTCAACAAGAGTCAGGAAATCATTTACTAGTTTTTTGAGTTGATATTGAACAAGAAAAACAATATTGAACAAGAAAAACAATATTGAACACATGTTTGGACATGTGAGGACTAACTAATACCCGAAACCTATGAATTACCTCAAATTTTGAAATGGTGTAAGCCATGTGACAGAGGTAAGCAAGCTTAGAAAACCTCTTAGCATCCGACCAAGATGCTTCAACAAGAAACCTTGAGAATGAATCTGTGTCGAATTTCTCGGTATAGTCAACCGAGCAACCATCTTCACAGTCACCAACTTCGTCCTGGTTTTCACAAGTAACTTCCTTTTCTTGCCTTCCTTTCCAAAGAGTTCTCAACTCTAGCAGCCTCGTCATCCAATTCGCTTTCTTTACCCTTTGATCGTCCTTTTCTTCTTTACCTTCGGTTTCATCATATCCAACATCCGTGTCTACGACTGACGTTGCGATGCCTTTAATGTCTTTTGGAAGTGTAGGAGTCGAGGAATGGTTAGAGAAAATCCCGAAAGAGTGGCTCGGTCTTAGAAGACTTGATCGAGTGCAAGACGATCCTCGGAGTGTATTTGGGCTTTGGTTTGGGCTAGAGGATTGAAGGAGATTATTGTCAGAGAATGATTTTCTCAAAGTGGCTTGCTTACACAACTCCTCTCCTGATGATGACCGGCGGAGGCCGCAATTATCTCCGAGGATGCCTTTTCGTGCCGTGACGATGTGGGAGGCCGACATAGTCATAGAAGAGCATGCCATGATCTCTGTTTTCAAACAAGCGAGTTGAACGATGTATAATCAACCATACATGATACACCCATGAGCATTTAGATCAAGTGTTAAAAGGACGCTTCTATTTTAGTTAGAGTTCGGGACCTGAGAATGCAACAATCCTATTACCAGTATAAATAAAAAAATGTACATGCATGTATTTATGTATTCACAATTACGCATGTATTTTGCGACTGTTTATTTAGTGTTGGCCGTTAAAGTTATTATTTATAATAGGTTGGCAACAATTCAACATTTGAAGACTAACCAACGTTTTTGTATTGTGGTCGCAAATATGATCTTTGATGGGATTATTGATTATGGATTATTTACGGCGATAACTTGATGGTCGCAAGTTCAAACCCAACACAAACCATTATAATATACGCTTTGCATGCGATGTATATTTTTTTTTTTTGTATCATATACTTAGGGGTCGTTTGGTTCGTTAGAGGAATTGAAATTCCAAGGAAGTAGCGATTCCTACAATTTTGTAAATAACATGAAATGAAAAAAAAAGTGTTTGGTTGGATTGTGGGAATTGAATTCCATAGGAATTCCAACTTACCTAGGGGGACCTAGGTAAGCAACTTCCCCCATTATGGAGGAATTAGAGTTCCTATAGAACTTCAATTCATGGGAAATAGGGTAACCAAACAACCCACCAATTTTGTAAATCCCATGAATTGCAATTCCTATGTTTTAACATGGGTAACCAAACAACCCCTTATAATAACAACAGAAAATAGGTGAAAATGTTTCGGCCGAAAGTTGACAATTTACATGAGAAAGACAATGAATTTGCGATTTATCAATTAAAGGTGGCACATGTACTACTCATTTACATCGATAAGTCTCGCTGAAAACGGTTACATTTTGTCTATTGCTGAAGATGTGATAAATCATAAATGTGATCCATTTAAGGCGAAATGTTACTAGAACCATTTTCTAAGTTATAACAGATTGTTTTTCACATGGTCGCATTTGTCGTTAAAATGACTATTTTTCACATGGTCGTTAAAATGACTATATTTAGCCCGTCTTTGGCTGAAGACGAAATGTACCGTCTTCAAGGAGAATTTGCGCATTTATATCTCTACGGAAATGTGAACCAACTCTAAGAAACATGAACGAACTGAAACTTGTAAAATGTGGAAATAAGTACATGAAGATGGCTAAAAATTGAAACAAAATTAAACTAACTCATTTAATGGTGCACGCATTGGAATTTAGTTATTGATCAAAGCATGTAGAAACGTGAAATTTCCTTTAGGAGAAACATTTTTCCTTGTTTGATTTAATTGTATATTCAGTAAGTCTTCCTTAAGATGAAAGTATTCGTCTTAACATTGAATTGAGTCAAATATAATCTCACACAAATATATAAAATATATTTTTTGTTTTCCCTATATAATTTGTTTTTGTCTTAAATGATAATTTGCCTTATAACTCCGTATACGTATAATACATGATGGAGGAATTTAATTGATCTTATCCTTAAAAAAAAAATTCTAGATTTTTAATATCGTATGTTCAACTTTCTTGTCTCAATATGTGAAAATACACGATAAGTTGCATATAAATATGCAATAAATAGCTAACATGCACATAAACAAAAAGAACGTACTCCATAATTTGTGAAAAATATCATAGAAACTTGAAAGATCTTTATTTTGTGCATGCGAACCGAAACTCTTAATAATAAAATATCCTTGATAACTTATTTAATAAACTAGCTGACATATGCAACACATATACACATCGATAAATGTGTAGTGACAAAATGAAAGGCAAAGCTAATGAGCAATTGCAACATTTCTAATTTAATTTCTCCTATCACTTACTTTGCGGATTTAGGGGGTTAACAGGGGCGCTCCCCTCCGTTGGAAAATGAAAATTACCGAAAGTTTTGGTATAAATTTTTGAATTTTTTTCAAGTTTATCTTATACCATTACTTGATATCATCACCCCGCTAATCATAAATCAATCCTGAATTATGTAATAAGATAGCTGACATATGCAACGAAACATGGTACGTAACGAAACAAAGAATGAAATGCAAAAGCTAACAAGATTTCACCTGAATCTCTTGTTAATTATTTTGATATAAATGATCTCTTTGATGTCGATTATCTACATAGCATGCTTGAGCATTTGGCTATGAAAAAGATCACATCATGAAAGCACTTGGAAAATCATGATTTGAATGTGGGTATGTATGTACACAAGTAAAACAAAACGATAATGTGTGCAATTTAGAAGTGAGATCCGAAAAAAATGTGGAATTTCATTTGAACAAATAAAATTAACATGTTATATATATATATATATATATATATATAGTTAGAAATAGAGAGGATTTTATAAGAATCTTATAACGTGGACAATGTAAGACACACTTTTTGAATGATATTGACTTGTTTACCCTTTAGCCTTCATCAATTTGTTCCAAGTTCTTAATTAGCCTTTCTATTAGTGTAACAACAAGTCTCACTTGCGACGGGGAGATATATCGCAAGTTTAAAATGAGTCGAGTCACCCTCATAAAGAGCAAGTGGGAGGGGGCCAATGGATCGAGCACCCCACTTGCACCCCGACTTGCTTGCTCTTTGTGAAGGGAGCTTAACCCGTTTTAAACTTGCGACGGGCTGTCCTGTCACCAATGAGAATTTGTGTTAGTCTAATGGGACCATTAGTGAAGTCTTAGACTATATGTTGGATATCAATGGAGTATATATTAAGGTGCAGTTGAATGTTGCTATTAGACAATTACGAGATTTTAACCATCAATTTAAACTTTTGGTTGAGCTGGTTTCGTGACATTCATATGAAGAGCTGTGTGAGAGGTTAAAACTAGACACTCTAATTTTGGATATGAAGTCTCATTTGAAACCAACCATCGTCTTAATTGTTTGGTTGAGTCGGTTTCTTGATAACAGCCCCTTCAAAGTCTGTCTATAAAAATAAAGGGTATACATGAGTAATTAGGTACTAAGGAGTTTCAAATGTACGTGGATATTTACCATGTTTGGATGTGTTATTTAAATATTTAGGTTTTTATTGGTGAAAAATAATTTTTATTTATCTAATATTTGCTGCAATCGAGTTTTTGTACTATATATGAATATGAAAAGATTGGTAATTATTTTTTGAGGTAATGCAATCAAACATAATTAAAAAGAAAGGAATGTATAAGAAAGTGGAATTTGAAGTTTTATCTAGCAAACTTTCTATATATTGTTGTCGTAAACTTTATAAACATAATTAAAAAAGTTTGGTTGAGTCGGTTTCTTAACATCATGCAACCGATATATTACATCAGAAACCTTTTAGTCATTGAGTTTACATGTATATCCTCTGAGTTTTTAAAATTTATAAGTTATGTTATTGACTTCTTAACTTCAAACTTCAAAATTAAGTGAATTCATATGTATACTTTTTGAGCAACTTTGTATTTTTTAGCTTAATGTTTAGGTCAATAACCTCAAAACTTATTCAAAGTCTATTAGTATAAAACAATATCTAAAAGTTTATTATAAACTCGAAAATAACACAACCAGTTGCATATATTACATTTTATGTATAATCTATCAACTGAATATTTTTTTTTTTTTTGCAATTGATAATGAATAAAAGAAGAAGGGCAAAATGGTCATTAGGACTTTAGGGTCATTTGACCACACAAGTTTGTTTTGTTATTAGAGAATCCAAAGGAAAAGAAAGAAAGGCCAAATGTGCGGTTGCATGAGAAGAGTTATATAAATATAATGTAACACATCGTATGTATCACCAACAATAATTAGCATGCGCCTCCTTCTTTGCTCTTCCACCCAATCTCAACCTTCCTCTCTTAGTCTTATGTGCCCTTAATTTCATGCATTTACGATCACTTTGTGTTAGACACATGTCATGTCCACCAAATTCAAGTGTATGTTTCGAATCTTGGAGGCCAAATTCATTCTAGTATGAGTATAACTCCAATCATTCAAACAATGTATGTATTCACTCGTTATAACGTTTAGATACGTGTGTATGTTCAATGGGATTAGTGGTGGAGCTAGGGAGGGCTAGCAGGGACGCTCGTGCCCTCTGGTAGTTGAAATGTATGAAGTTTTTTAGCGAAATTTTTGAAATATATCTTATGAAAATAATCGTTCGCCCCCCTCTAAAATTTTTCACCCCCTAATTTCAAATCCTGGCTCCGCCAGACCGCCACTGAATGGGATTATGAGTTTCGCAAATGCTCTTCTAAGACGGTTGTATAGTGCAATTAGTTGACAGTGATTAGTTTTTGACAAATATGGACCATTTTCTAATAAATAGTGACCATGTTTTATGATTAAAAAAAGACTTTTTTTTAATGTGGTCACTGTTCACCCAAATGTGGTTATTATTGACAAAAAAGTGGACACATTTTGCAAAAAGCACAAGATGAGACCGTCTCGCAGGAGAGTCATTTTTATCAGTTTAGATGTGTGGTTGTTAAAAACGCGATTCGATTCTATGATTGTATTTTTTTTTTACTATTTTAAAAAGTTTGATCGGTCTTAATTTGATAATGATGTTAGTGGTTACAAAATCACACGATGTTATTACTTCGAAAATCGTTAGAAATATGTTCATAAATGATCCTACTAAGTAATAACTACATTTTACGATCTGACTCCATCGTACAAAGAAAAACCATTGTTATATATATAATGTCATTGTAAAATTTATGTTGCATGTGTATAAAGTGTAGAAACATGTGTAAGAATTATTATTTAATTCTCTGTTATGTGGACGGGAGCTGGCAAGTCTGACCCGACCCGAGTGACCCGACCCGAAACCCGAGCAAAATCGACCCGACCCGACCCGAGAATACTGCAACCCGAAACCGACCCGACCCGACCCGATGACGACCCGTAACCCGTTGACGACCCGAAAATCAGTGACCCGAACCCGACCCGAACCTGACCCGACATTGACCCGACCCGATATTGACCCGATTAAATTGACGTTCTGACAATTGTTAACCTTAATAATGATCAAAATGAAAGTGATTTATTGTTTAAATTGATATGTTTGACTTAATAATGAATTAATTAAACCAAATAATAATTTAAAACTAGATTTAATGGAAAAATATTGAAATATTGCGAAAAAATAACCGGACCCGATTACGACCCGACCCAAACCCGACCCGACCCGATGTATCATTTGACCCGAAAATGACCCGACCCGATAACGACCTGAACCCGACCCGACCCGACCCGAAAGGGTTGTCTGACCCGTTACGACCCGAACCCGATACGACCCGAACCCGACATGACCCGACCCGAACCCGACCCGACTGACCCGATTGCCACCCCTATGTGGACCTAATTACCGATGTCAGTCACCTTAATTAATAACGGTTAAATATATTGTTTCGGGTTTTAATAAGAGTCCTAGTTTAAGTGGATTACGGTTAATGTTTACATGCCATTAACATATCAGGCCCACTTATTCTATTAAGCCTCTCCTGCCACCTCTCTATATAAGCAACACCTGTTTGTGCTTTAACCTAATTCATTCATATTAAGAAACACACATAAAGAAAGTGAATTAGAGAATAAGGAAGGCAGGAGAAGGCAAAACAATAAGGGTTCATCTTTTATCTTTCTCAAGTGATTTTATTATCAGATCTAATGGCTACATCACGTAAGTACCTTTCAGTAATTATTGTTTTAGTCAAGATCCTATAATTTATGTTTACATGTGGTATCAGAGCAGGATTGTGATTATAGTTATAATTCTGATTAATGTTTTGATTATGTTTTTATGAATGAATTTAATGCTTTAATCATGATGTTGTAATGTTCATTCATAATTGATTGTATACCCTAATGATAGATAACGTATCCTTATATCATGATCGTTTCCGCTGCCCTAATCGAATTATTTTGTTTTATTTGATCTATGATGATTATTATATGATTTATGATTACTATTTGCGCTGCCCTAATTCGATTTGTATGGTTTATTATGATTTTTATGCGTATGAATGTCGTATGATCTATACCATACTCGATCGAGCTAATGTTTCACTCGATCGAGATGGTTTATTCTTGATGTTGCTCGATCGAGCTAATGCTTCACTCGATCGAGGCCTTTTGTCTTGATGTTGCTCGATCGAGATGTTATCTACTCGATCAAGTTGTTTGTTTTGCCTTGCCCTCGATCGAGCTAATGATGTACTCGATCGAGGGGTTCTCTTTTGCCTTGTTCTCGATCGAGCTAAAGTTTTTCTCGATCGAGGTGCTCTTGTTTATTTTCTACTCGATCGAGCTGATGTCTTACTCGGTCGAGGTCTTCCCGTGTTGGTTCGATGTTAATGTTTGTTTTCATTGTATGCTCGTATAATATTATGATATTATGCTATAGAATTAATTTAAATTATCATATTTTGTAAGCATACATTCTTACTGTAGATTAATTATATCTTATGTATCGATTAAAGGAGACCTTTGCATTATGACGTGTTGAAATTCACCACAGTGAATTCATCTCGTACACGATCAGATCTCATAATGTAATTAAATTGGGCATTCACATTATGTTGATGTTCACCACAGTGGACTCAAATTATGCAGTGAATATCTGACTAAGCAACTAATGGGATGAAATAACTTGTATTAAGGTTTTACCCACAGGTAACCTGATATTAAAGTGAAACACTCATTAAAGAGAGTATACTTGATTATGTAATTAAGCATGCGTAGGTTGTCCACAGATACTACACTTGCTTAATGATTGTTTATGAGTTACTCATTCAAGTTTCAAGTCTTAGTCATAATTGCTATTGTGTGATAAACTCAAAGCCTAATGTTCTGAGCATTGTTCATAATGCAGTACCGTTTCGGAAATGTGACAATCTTTGTTTAAAGTTCTTACGACTTACCACTGCACCGAACATTAAGTCCTCCATTTCGGAGACATGCTGTACTACAGCCAGTAAGTACATGGAAATCATTAAGGAACGCTTTCAGACTACCGATAAAGCGGTAGCTGGAAGACTTATGTCTGAACTTACCACTGCTAAGTATAATGAGAATGTCACCACCATGCAGCAACATGTGTTGCACATGACGAATCTGACAGCTAAGTTGGGAAAACTGGGCATGAAAGTTGAGGATCCGTTCCTCGCCCAGTTTATAATCAACTCTCTGCCAGATAAGTTTGATGCTTTTCACCTTCATTACAACACCGTTAAAGAAATTTGGATTGTTAATGAATTGACCAATAAACTGGTTCAGGAAGCAGCAAGAATCAAACAGAAAGATGAGGTTGATGCCTCAAGTAAGAATGGTGGTTTACCCCAGACACATCATGTGCATCATGTAAGCGGGAAATCTAAAAGTAAGTTTAGAAACAGAAAGGGCATTAAGTTAAGCCCTTCTGATAAACCGTCTGCATCTGGCATAAAGAAGGAAATTAAGAAGCAGGAAAGTTGCTTTTTCTGTAGGAAACCTGGGCATTTTCAGCAAGACTGCATAAAACGTAAGAATTGGTTCGAAAAGAAGGGTAAGCCTTTGGCTTTAGTATGTTTCGAATCAAATTATGTTGAAGTTCCTTCTAATACATGTTGGCTAGATACAGGCTCTAATGTACATATTTCGAATACCTTGCGGGGATTCCTTACGACAAGAACCATAAATCCAAATGAGGCCTCCTTATATATGGGGAATAAAGAAAAAGCCTCAGTAGAAGCCATTGGAAGATTTAGCTTGGAATTAAGCACTGGATTTAAGTTGATTTTGGAGGATACACTTTATGTTCCCTCCTTCGGACGCAATTTAATTTCAGTTTCTAAGTTAGATAATAATGGTTTTAAATTATGTTTTGGACAAGGTTGTTTCAGTATGTATCGAGACAATATTTTTGTTGGTTATGGGATTTTAGAAAACGGATTGTATCGAATTTATTTAGATAAATTATTTTCAGAATCTCTTTGTATTTCTCATAATGTTTCTCTGCATAATAATGTTGGTTCGAAACGTGGAAGATCTAATGAAAGTTCCTCCTTCTTGTAGCATAAACGTTTGACCCATATTTCAAGAGAAAGTATGAACATATTGGTTAAAAACAATATGTTACCTTCTCTTGATTTTACGGATTTTGGACGTGTGTGGAATGCATTAAAGGTAAGCAAACCAAACATACCAAGAAAGGGTCCACAAGAAGCACTGCTCTATTAGAAATTATACATACAGACATTTGTGGTCCATTTGATGTTCCCTCCATGAGCGGAGAGAAATATTTCATCACCTTTATCGATGATTATTCACGTTATTGTTATCTTTACCTTTTGCATGAAAAATCTCAATCAGTAAACGCTTTAGAGGTTTACATTAAGGAGGTGGAAAGGCAATTGGGAAAGAAAGTGAAAATCATAAGGTCAGATAGAAGTGGTGAATATTATGGCAAATATGATGAATCAGGACAACATCCTGGTCCCTTTGCAAAACTCCTTGAAAGTTTGCGTATTGTCCCTTAGTACACAAATCCTGGTTCTCCATGGATGAATGGTGTAGCTGAGAGGCGTAATCGAACCCTATTAGAGGTTGTGAGGACAATGATGAGTAATACCAACTTACCCATGAAATTGTGGATACATGCCCTTATGACTGCTGTGTATGTTGGAAACCGGGTTCCCAGTAAGGCAGTTTCAAAGACACTATTTGAACTGTGGAAAGGGTGGAAACCGAGCCTTCAACATTTGCATGTATGAGGATGCTCAGCAGAGGCACGCATTTATAATCCACATGAAAGGAAACTCGATCAAAGAACCATTAGTGGGTTCTTTATCGGCTATCCAGAAAAGTCTAAATGGTATTGATAAGCATTTATTTAGTCACATTTCTACCTCATTTTCGTCCCCATTTTGGTCCGTTTACACGGATTTGCGTGTCGTTAATTGCATTTTATTTCCCGATTTCCCGCGCTATGAATATCGATCTCTATTTGCAGGAATTAAGGCGGAAATGAAGGAATCGGTGCATAAAGACCTTGCATGAGTCGGGATTCGAAGATGAGTCGAAGAATGAAGAATTGAACCTCCAGGTGGTGCCGGCCGGCCTATTGACCGGCGGCCGGTCAACCGGCCTAGACATCAACTCTACCAATGAAGAAGTTGAGAAAATGAAGAAAAGGCCCAGGTAGCGCCGGCCGGTCTACCGGCGGCCGGTCGACTACCCGGCCCACACCTACATCAGAATGCATATGAGAGTGTTTTGGTGCTCCAGGCCGGTGGGGGACCGGCGGCCGGTCGACCGGCCCAGACCTCCATTTTCCCATACTTAGAAGATTTTGAAGCATTTTGAAGGCGAGTTTCTGAAGTCATCGATGTGCTCCAGGCCGGTCAGAGGCCCGGCGGCCGGTCGACCGGCCGGGAACACAACATCGCAAAAATCGCCCTCTTCTTCTAATTTCTTCCTTAATTTCGAGAGACCTATATATACCCCCCCTTATTATTTTGTAAGCAGTTTTTTAGTTTTTAACATTCCTTTTAGCACGAAACCCTAGAAATTTGTAACCCAAATTAATCCCTAATTACTCTCCTAATATTTCCCTAATCTAGTTTAGTTTCTCATTTCAAGTGGTTGATTCTAGTATTTCATTTCATTTCTTGGAATTTGTATTGAAGACTTGGGTGAAGACATTCCCTCATACTCATCAATATAAGTTTGTTTGGTATAAAATCTCTCATCTTTTTTATTGTTTATGCAATTAATTTCCATCTCTAGTTTATAGTTCATCTTTTGATTGTTTTCGTTATTTCTCTCATAGTATAATGGTGATTGAACTCCCCCTTCCCTTTAGTGCTTTGATTCCCTTTACCATGTGTGAGTAGATTATCCTCTAGGGTTTAGGGGAGCCTAAGGGTGGATCATGTGGGGTATTAGGTTGGTTAATTAGCAAGTTTGTGGTAAATGATTTGGGTATTGCCCATATGAACACCAAGTGTTTGATGAAATGTGTGAACGAAAGTTACCATTTTATCAAGCATGGTTTGATCTTCTCTTAAGCGACGGTGGTAGAGACGATTAGACTAAGTGTTTATATGGGTGATTTGAGACAAATGCGATAGCTTGTTGATGATTATCGATTGTTGAGACATTAGGAATCGATTTTACTCGAATTATTTACCCCTTTCGCTAGTTACCCGACTAACCCATTAAATCCCCCTAAGGTGAACCCTTTACCCTAGCCTTTCCCCTAATTGTTTTCATCTTTATTACTTAGTAATTGCTTGTTTTTCCTAGTTTTTAGTTAACTTTCCAATCCGTCATATTTTAGGCTAGAATAGGATTCAATCGAACTAGTAGTTGACCTCCCCCATCCTCGTGGATTTCGACCCCTTTATACTACTTTTATTGGGTTATTTTTGATGCTTGTTTTGACGACAAACCGATCATCAAATGGCGCCGTTGCCGGGGATGGCGTAAGGAAACTCGTAGTTTGTTTTGTGTCTTAGATTTAGCCAAGTTACTTGTTGTTTTTGTTGGTTTTTAGTTGTTAGATTATTTGTAGAGTGCCTTGCATTATTGTCTTTCCCTAGTGTGCCCAAAAACACACTAGGAGTCTAACTTGTTTTTGAGTTGCTTTGAGTGCATGCCTAGAGGTGAAGGTTTGTTCTTGAGCCATCCGGAACCCGAAAGGTTGTTTAGGACTCTCCGTGCCAATACACTTGCTCGGGTTAGGAATTCAAGAAGAGTTAGCCATCAACAAGCCAATACTTCAATTGCTTCTACATCCACTCCAACAATCGATTTCCCACAAAACAACACCATTGAACCCATATTTGAAAACCCCTTCTACAATACACAACAAAATACACCACCAAATTCACCACCTACAATACCTCAACAACAAAATCAACCACAAATGACGACTCTACGTGATCGTAACCGTCCCAACCACGATGATACCCAATCTCCAATCAATTTCGGTGTCTTGGCCCCCAATAATTTTGAGATTCACCCGTCTCAAATGAATTCTATTGAGCGGGATAGCTTTGGAGGCCTCCCGGATGAAGATGCTCATGCCCACTTGAGAAAATTCAAAAGTAGGGTTGGAATCATGAAAAGGAATGGGGTGCCCGAGGAAACCCTTTGCCTCATGTTGTTCCCATTTTCCCTCAAGGACCGGGCGGAGAGGTGGTTGAATAACCATCCTCCAAACACTTTCACCACTTGGGATGGTTTGGCTAAGGAGTTTCTAAGTAAGTACTACCCCGCCTCCAAAACGGCGATGCTAAGAAACGAGATTACCACCTTCCAACAAGAGGATGGAGAGTCTTTGGGAGAAGCATGGGATCGCTTCATTGATTTACTTGCCCGATGCCCTCACCATGGAATTGCGGATTGGTATGTCACTCAAACCTTTTATCAAACTCTCCTCCCTCAAACCAAGGCCATGGTGAATGCTTCCGCGGGGGGAAGTTTTGATCATTTGAATGACCAACAAGGGGCGGCATTGATTAAGAAGATGGTTGAGTCGGAATCTAGTTATGGTACTAGTTCTAGAGGAAATAGCTTGAGAAGGAGTTCTAAGTACCCAAGTGAGAACTTCTCAAATGCGGATACCAATGCCAAGATTGATTTGCTCACACAAACTTTTACTAAGGGTTTTGCCGAGCTTCAAAAAGCTCAAAATCAAAGTCAAGGTCATCATGTGAATGAAGCTAGTGGGTCTTATGCACCTCCCATGGTGGAAGCTTATCAAACCCCCACTTGTGAAATTTGCAATGGATATGGACACACCTTTGAAGTTTGTGGGAACAATTTTTCTTATAGCAATGAAGGAGGAAATGACTACCAACATGTGAATGCTTTTCAAGGAGTCAACAACAACCCACGGCCCTCAAGGCCTCAATTCCAAAATCAAGGAGCTTACAACCCAAATTCAAATTTCTATCATCCAAGCTCAAAATTTCACCCAAACATGAGTTACAAAAGCCAAAATGTCTTAAACCCTCAACACACACAAACTCAACCTTCCAACCCTCCGGGTTTTTCCCAACCTAGAGGAGGAGGTCAATTTTCTAGAGGAAACTATAACAATCAATTCAACAACTCTCAACAAGGTCAAGGATCCAACCAATTCCAAAATCAACAATTCAATGATCAAGGTTACAATAACCAAGGTAACTTCCAAAACCAAGGTAATTGGAATCAAGGTCAAGGAAATTGGAATCAAAATCAAGGGAACCAAAACTTCAACAATCAAGGCCAAGGTAATTTTTACCAAGGCAATCAAAGCAATCAAGCAAGCCAAGGGGTTCCCGATCAATCTTTCCAAGGCCAAGGGCCAAATTTCAACAACAACCAAGGGTCAAATTTCAACAATCAAGGTTCAAGGGGGCAACAAGGAAACTTCAATAACAACAATCAACAAGGGAATTTTAACAATCAAAGAAACAACAACCAAGGGTCGAGTAGTCGGAATGACTATGCTTTTGCCCTTCCTTTGACAAATCAACCCCACCAAGAGAGTGATCCTTCAATAAGTGAAGTTTTGCAATTAGTCAAAAACATGGAAATCCAAAACAATTTGGCTTTGCAAAATGTCACTAATGCTCACAAAAAGGAGGTGAGAGAATTAGAAGCTAGGCTAGCTTCTCAAGCTTTGAACAATCCTCAAAGGCCTCCGGGAGGTCTACTTGCTCAAGGGAAAAGCTCCAAGGATGCTTCATCAAGCCACCATGCATGTGCGGTGACTTTAAGAAGTGGACTAGTGCTTGATAACCCCTACATGGATATGATGAATGATGAGATTCCAAATGATGAGCATGTTGAGGAAGGAGAAGAACTTGAAGAGCCCTTTTTGACTCCCACCTTGGAGTCAAAAGATGATGGCAAGGGTGAAGATGATCAACCCAAAGAGGGAGAAGAAGGGTATGTCGAAATTATGCCTTATGAAGAGGAGGTGAACAAGGATGTCGATGATGACGGAGTAGAGGTACAACCAATGGCAAGAGCTAAGGTAACCAAGAAAACTCCCATTCCAAAGGTATCTTTTAGCACTCCACTTGTTGTTTCCGATATCCCCTACCCCTCTAGAGCTTTGAAAACTAAGGAAAACTTCAAGTTCACCCAATTTAGAAAAATGCTTGAGGGACTTGAAGTGACCTTACCTTTCACCGATGTTATATTGAACATGCCCACTTACTCAAAATTTCTAAAAGACATCTTGACTCATAAGAGAACTTTGGGTACCCAAGATGTTATGATTATGGAGGCGGAGTGTAGTGCTCTCCTCATTAATCCTAACTCTTTCAAAATGCCAAAAAAACTTGGGGACCCCGGAAGTTTCTCTATCCCTTGTGTTGTGGGGGGAGTCATGATTTCAAGGGCATTATGTGACAATGGTGCAAGTGTAAGTGTCATTCCCTTAACTATTGCTAAAAGAATTGGACTTGAAAGTTTAACCCACACTTCTATGACTCTACAACTAGCGGATAGGTCCGTTAAGCAACCTTTGGGTGTGCTTGAGGACGTACCCGTTAAAGTTGGCAAATTTTTGATCCCCACGGATTTCGTTGTCCTAGATATCCCGGAGGATAGCCACACTCCCATCATCCTTGGTAGGCCCTTTTTGGCTACCGGAGGAGTCCTCATTGATGTGAGGGACGGGCGGCTAACCTTTAGGGTGGGAAACGAAACCCTTGAATTTAATCTTCCACATCTAGTGAAGGGACCAATGTTTCACAAAGCATGCTCGGTAGAAGTCATTGAAGAAGTGGTTGAGAAGGTGCATGAAGAGGAGAAGTATGAAGAAGAAGCTCTACAAGTGGCTCTCCATGATGAGGAGATGGGAGATGACCACGAGGTAGATGATGAACTAATGAAGAAGGTGGAGGGCCTTCTCCCTCCAAAGGTACAACTTAAGCCCTTACCTCCCTCACTTAAGTACTCTTTTTTAGGTGAGGGAGAGACTTATCCCGTTATCATTAATGCTAATTTAAGTGAAGGCCAAGAACTTGAACTTTTGAAAGTCTTGAAAACTCATAGGGGTTCACTTGGATATAGCATTGATGATATCAAAGGGTTAAGTCCTAATCTTTGCATGCATAGGATTGTCTTGGAGGAGGGTAGCAAACCTAAGGTAGATGGGCTACGTAGGTTGAACCCTAAGATGGCGGAAGTGGTTAAAAGTGAGGTTATGAAGTTGTTAGAGGCCGGGATTATCTACCAAATAACCGATAGTTCTTGGGTGAGCCCCGTCCATGTAGTGCCCAAGAAAGGAGGGGTGACTATGGTGGAACAAGAGGATGGGACTCTCTTAGCTTCTAGACCCGTGACCGGGTGGCGGATGTGCATTGACTATCGCAAATTAAATGCCGCCACCCTCAAAGACCACTACCCCATCCCCTTTATTGACCAAATGCTTGAAAGGTTGGCGGGGCATTCTTACTATTCATTTCTAGATGGTTATTCCGGGTTTTTCCAAATCCCCATACACCCGGAAGACCAAGAGAAGACCACATTCACTTGTCCCATAGGAGTTTATGCTTATAGGAGGATGCCCTTTGGGCTTTGTAATGCTCCGGGGACTTTCCAAAGATGTATGACGGCAATTTTTGCCGATTTTCTTGAGAAGAGTATGGAGGTCTTCATGGACGACTTTAGTGTCCATGGAGACTCATTTGATCTTGGGCTTTTGAATTTGTCTCATGTTTTGCAAAGATGTGAGGAGCACAACCTTGTCCTCAATTGGGAGAAGTGCCACTTTATGGTGGAGGAGGGGGTTGTGCTTGGTCACATCGTGTCTAAGAGAGGCATAGAAGTTGATATGGCTAAGGTTTCGGTAATAGAAAACTTGTCACCCCCTACAAATGTGAAGGGAGTGAGAAGCTTTCTAGGCCATGCGGGCTTTTACCGACGTTTCATCAAAGATTTTTCTAAAATAGCCAAGCCTTTAACTTCTCTTCTTCTCAAAGACACACCATTTGTATTTGATGAATTTTGCTTGAGTGCTTTTTGTAGGTTGAAGGAGGCTCTTGTGACGGCTCCCATAATCCGATCACCGGATTGGAGCCTTCCCTTCGAAGTTATGTGCGACGCCTCCGATTATGCGGTCGGGGCGGTGCTTGGCCAAGTTGTGGACAAGAAGCATCATGTAATCTACTACACAAGCAAAACTCTTGATCAAGCCCAAGTCAACTACTCTACGACGGAAAAGGAGATGCTAGCTATTGTTCATGCCGTGGAAAAGTTCCGGCAATACTTTGTTGGTGCTAAGGTTGTGGTATACTCGGATCACTCCGCTTTGAGGCAATTGTTAGTGAAAAAGGATGCAAAACCAAGGCTCTTGAGGTGGGTTCTTTTACTTCAAGAGTTTGACTTGGAAATTAAAGACAAGGCGGGGTCGGAGAATGTTGTTGCCGACCACCTATCTAGATTGACTACCGAAGATCATGGGTTGAAGGATGAGAGTGGCCCGATCAATGAGTGGTTGAGAGAAGATAGTTTGATGATGATAGGTGGTAAATCACCATGGTTTGCGGACTTGGCAAATTTGATTGTGAGTGGGTTTATTCCGGAAGAGTTGGATGCTAGAGCTAGGAGGAAGTTGAAGCATGACTCAAAACGCTATTTTTGGAATGACCCACATCTTTTTCGCAAGTGTGGTGATGGCATGTTTCGAAGATGTGTTCCTAGAGAAGAAGGTATGGAGATAGTTGATAGAATTCACAACTCGGCCTATGGGGGCCACCTTGGTACATCTCGCACCATTGCAAAGGTGTTACAAGGTGGTTTCTATTGGCCATCTATGTTCAAGGATATCCACTACTTTGTCAAATCTTGTGATCGGTGCCAAAGAACGGGGAATATTAGTCAAAGGAATGAGATGCCCCTTCAAAACATTCTTGAGATTGAGCTTTTTGATTGTTGGGGAGTTGATTTCATGGGACCATTTCCCAACTCTTGTGGGAATGAGTACATTTTGGTAGCGGTGGACTATGTGTCCAAGTGGATTGAAGCCGTTGCCACCCCAACAAATGATGCTAAGGTTGTTATCAAGCTCTTCAAGAACACTATATTTCCGAGATTTGGGACCCCAAGGGTGGTGATTAGCGACGGGGGTTCGCACTTTAGGAAGAGCACTTTCAAGTTCTTACTTTCTTCCCATGGTGTCACTCATAAGACCGCTCTTGCCTACCACCCTCAAACTAGTGGGCAAGTAGAGGTCTCAAACCGTCAAATAAAAGCTATCTTGGAGAAGACTACAAGCAAAGGTAGGAAGGATTGGTCTCAAAAGCTTCCGGATGTTCTATGGGCCCTTCGCACCGCTTTCAAAACTCCACTCGGCACAACTCCTTACAAGCTTGTTTATGGAAAAGCTTGTCACTTGCCAATCGAGTTGGAGCACAAGGCATGGTGGGCCTTAAAGGAGATGAACTTTGATATTGATATGGCCGGAGAGCTACGATTTCTCCAAATGAATGAACTTGAAGAGCTAAGACTTGATGCCTACGAAAGCTCAAAAATCTACAAGGAGCAAACAAAGAAATGGCATGATGCCAAATTGGTTGATAAAGATGTGAAAGTGGGTGACCAAGTCTTACTCTATAATTCTAGAGTCAAGTTGTTTCCGGGAAAGCTACGCTCTAGATGGTCGGGTCCTTTCAAAGTTATTGACATTTCGCCACATGGAGCTTTTGAACTTTGGAGCAAGGAAGGTGGTAATTTCAAGGTCAACGGGCATCGAGTGAAAAGATATTTCGATGGAGATGAAAAGGGAACGGTGGAAGTACTCTTCCTTGGGGATCCACTTCCCGAGGAGGAGTCTTGTTTGTAAACTCTTGTGATTTGATAGGTTTGGTGGAGTCCCTCAACAACCACCAATTTTTTTGTATATAGCATGCATATTAGGAATAGTTGTGAAGATTTGGATTTGTATACTCGGGTTTTTCGTCTTTAGGAAGAAGTTTTAGGATAGTTTGAAACACTTGTAGTCGGGTTTGGTTTGAAACCGTATCATTGGGATTATGTTGGTTGCGTGGATATTGTTGGTGACTTGGGTTTCTTTGGGGATTTGTTGTGAATTTGAAGACAAGGTGAAGAAGAGGAGAAGTGCTCCAGGCCGGCCGACCGGCAGCCGGGGTGCCGACCGGCCCAGAGCACTCCAGAGAGGTGACTTTTGAAGGTGGGGAATTAAGGTGCAGGTATTCCAGGCCGGTCGACCGGCAGCCGGGGTCCAACCGGCCTGGATCACTTTATCATAGGAGTTGGAATTTTTGCAGAATTTTGGCCTGTGTTCTAGGCCGGTCGACCGGCGGTCGGTCTGTCACCGGCCCAGAGCACACTATTGCTGAGTTTTTAAAAGTTGAAAATTTTGAGCCGCGTTCTAGGCCGGTCGACCGGCAGCCGGGGTCTGACCGGCCTAGACTACCTGAACACGAGAAAATCCAAAAATCCAGAAAAATCAAAATTTTGCCTTGGGGTCCAGGCCGGTCGACCGGCGGCCGGTGCCTGGACCGGCCCAGACCCCTACCCGAGGCATTATTACACTCGTGAGCCTCATTTTCTATTTCATTCTTCTTCATTCTTCCTTCCTTCTTTCTCCTTCTTCCTTCAAACCTCCACCAAAAACTCACAAAAACCTCACAAAACTCACATAAATCACCACAAAATTCACCAAATCCAACATTCAACCCACTAATTAACCCACTTCTTCACCCAAAATCATCCCCCACCTCAAAAACCCAATTTTTCCCTCTTTCAATTGAATATTCCGAAAATCAACATGGCTCAACAACAACCAAGGAAAAGGACAAGGGCTCAACTTGAGGCCGAGTTGGAGGCTAGGCTTCAGCAGGTGACGGCGGGAATGGGTCTGGATAACGATTTTCCGGATATCGTCTTCGTAAGCGAAATAGCAAGAGGTAAATTTCAATGTTTAAAGCGTAGACCTCTTCCCCACTCCCGTTTTATTTGCCGGAATACTATGCGGAACCTTGGCCTTGATACGGTCACTCTTGAACTTTTCAAAGGGTTGAGGATGGGGGAGCTATACGGTCAGCACTTCCGTACTTACCCCCGTCTTACTTGGGAATTTTTGAGTTCGTTTAGTCATGAGAAGGATAGAAATACGGGTATGGTCAAAATTGTTTCCTTTCGCCTTCTTAATACTGCATTTAACCTTCCCCTTGAGAAATTTTGTAAAGTTTTAGGGGTCAAATTTCATAAGTCGTACAAGGTCCCCGAAAGCTTTAATGTGAATGATGTGTGGACTGCTATATCGGGGTTTGAGTTTGAGAAGGGAACTAAGAGGCCGGCAAATGCTTGCCACAATGCCCCTATTAGGTTTTGGCATAGGTTTATGGGTTGGACGTTGTTTGGGAGAGAGGAGTGTCATAATTTTAGGGCCGATGAGCTTTCGATTTTGGCGGCTTACTTGTTCCAAAAGCTGAATAAATTTGGGATCAACATCGGTCATCATGTCGTTATCCACTTCCAGAAAATTGCCAATGACCCGTTTAGCCCTACCGGAATCCATTTAGGGGGGATTGTTATCAAGATTGCCCATGTCCTATGTAGAGATGCTCTGGATGAGCGTAATTTGAGGTGTTTAGGGGGATGCTCCTTGTTGACGGAGGATTACATTTCAAAGAAGCTTGAGTGGGTAGTAAAGAGAGTTGAGGACGGGAAGACTTATTGGAGGATTCGAGGGGTAAATTCTATTCCCCTCCCTAATAGTGCGGCTATGAAAGTGGTTCCTGATAGCGCGCACTATCTTCTCCCCTTAGAGGAGGAGAACCCTCCACCACCACCTGAAGAAACCCCGGAAGATCCTTTAGCTCCAGTTACCGCATTTAGGCGAGATCCTACTGCCCCCGTCACTACATATAGGAGAGAGGAGCGGGGCCCCACTTCCACCACATTGCCTTATATGAGCCCCTTCTATCATCAGCAGCAGTGGCGCCCTTGGCCCAATTCATCCCAACCCGACGCATCCACTTCCACCACTACCAGTTACCCACCTTTGGATCCCTCCTTGATCCAGTTCATGGCCGACATGACTTTGGCCTCCGAGGCAGCAGCTACGGAGAGAGAGGCAGCGGCTAGGGAGAGAGAGGCGGCAGCTAAGTGGCGAGAGGAGGAAGCTCGGGATAGAGCTCTTTTGTCGCAGCGGATGGACAGGATGTATTATGACTTGGCTCTTGGCCAATACCCTTCTTACGATAATTGGTGTAGGGAGGGGTATAGGGAGCCAGTTGGCCCACATCCGTCCTATTTCATGTGGCCAGAGGGCGGGTATGATCAGGGTTCTAGGGGGTTTGGTGATTTCAATGTTCAGCCAGACTATTATTCTTCTGCGCCGGGTTTTACTCAGCCGGTAGTTGATGAGGAGGAGGTGGACCCAGAGATTGCGGCTCAGAATGCCGAGTGGTTTGACAGGATGGGTCCACGGTTCGAGATTGTGGAGGGTGGCGGCTCTGGTTCGGGAGCCCAGGATGTAGATGCGTCTTTTGCTGAGGCCAGTCATGGCCAATTTGATACTACATCCTCTGATTTCACTGGATACTCTTGAGGCCGGAAACCCATGAGTATGATCCCTTATAATCCAAATCTTCATCATATTTATATTTTCGCATGCATTTAGATAGTTGTATTATATCTTAGCCTAGTCATCCATTTAGTTGCATCCATTTAGGCTTGCATTAGAATTTAATTTTGTAACATATCGTCACATGTTAGCCTTGCATCCATATACTGTAGTTTGCATTTACTTAGATCATGACATTGTATTATATCATTTTGCATTTAGTTTTAGGACTTTTATTTAGTCCATGCATTTACTTAGAGCTAACCCTCTTGTATATATTGTTCATATTGTGATTTCTCTTCAAAAAAAATCAAAAACCCCAAAAACAAGTTTTTATTTTTCAAAATATTTAAAAACCCAAAAACATGTTATTTGTTTTGAATTCACCCCTCACACCATGTAAATACCAAGTGTGGGGAGGGAATTCCCAAAAATTGAAAAACCCAAAAAGATTGTTTTGTTTTTCCTTTTCTTTTTTCTCTCCTTCCATATTTGAGTCACTTACTCGGGGACGAGTAAGACTTAAGTGTGGGGAGGATTTTATTTCTTTTGTATATATCGTTGATTTTTGAAAAAAAGTTGAAAAATGCCTAAAAATCGAAAAATTTGAAAATTTTCCAAAAAATATATGTTTAGATTAGTTTGTATATAGTTTATTTTGTATATATTGCCGTGTGTTTCTTTTTATCTCCATCCATAGGTGCGCCCCACATCATATGAGGCACGAAAAAGGGAAAATGAAGACGCTTTGGTGAGATCTTTCCTATTTCTCTTCTCCCTTATCTCCTTTCCTTCTTACTTGAGGACGGGATGTGTTGATGACGATGGTGTGAATTTTGTTGATTGGCGTGTGTGCCACTTGTGTGCTGTTAGGAGATAGCATTAGCTTATGTGTCATATAGTCGGTTAGAGCATGTGCATTTAAGTTGTATATATGCTAGATTGCATCATGGCATATAGTTGCATTTAGAAAAAATGTTTTAATAATTGTCTTTTTGGAAAACTTGTTGAATGTGCATAGTCCCTTTTTGCTACTTTTTATTCATAAAGTGTTCATCTTAATCGTGGAATTTTAGACGCCCTGGGTTGTGCATTTTTAGTGAGTTTTAACCCGTCTACTAATGCCGAGTCACGAGTTTGCGCTTATTCCACCTCGACACCCTCGATTGATGTGATTATTCCGATGGTAGAAAGGATTCTTAGGTGACCGTTCTTGCTATGCAACCAACCATGATTCATTGTTCTTCCACTTTTGATCAAAAAAGGAAACAAATCAAACAAGCTGAAAATATTGAGTCAATTATCATCTTTTCTGGTTTTCGTCGAGGAAGTGCAAAACGGAACTTCTAGGGATTCTAGTGGGCCCATATCTAGGCCCCCTTTCGATGCCACTACGGTGGGGATACCCCTATTGTTGGTTCCGACCGCATGTCCTTGACGGAAACCGTGTGCTTTCATGCCAAAAATTGCAAACCAAAATGCAAATCAAAAAGAAAGAAAAAGAAAAAGAAAGCAAAGTGTGAAATGGAAAAGTTTTGCAAGCACTAAGACTCAAATCTCAATTTCCTTTTATCCTTCTTGAATCATTCACCTTTGAAGTTGCATAGTGAGACGGGACGACCCTTGTGTCTCATTTATTTGAGAAACGTGAATTCCATATGCTATTGTGCTTAATAACGTCACGAGGATTTCATTTCCATCTTCCATTTTATCGCTCTTGGCCAAGCAAATAGTAGACGGGGTTCGAAATTTTCATTAGACTTGCACCGCTAGGAGGCGAATATTTTTCCATGCTTTATGATATTAGTGGTTTACAAGGATCATGCATTATTTAAACGATTTTCCTTTTAGATATTTCCGTCACATGGATGAGGCATGTGATTTTTCTTTTGTTAGATGCATCTTTGTCGTGTTCTTACGTGTTTTTCATTTGGATGCGTCGAGATTTTGAGCAAGCCCCTACTTGCCTTGCAAGGAAGTACTCTACCTCATGAGTATCTCGTTGTGAGTTGAAGGGACGGAGGAGGCCCGTTAATTGCCTACCGTCGGATATTATTAATAGTTTAGGTTGTAGCCCTAATATTAGAGTAGTATTGAATAAGGGTACTTATGGGTCTCGAATTTTGTTTACTTACTCGGGGACGAGTAAGTCTTAAGTGTGGGGAATTTTGATAAGCATTTATTTAGTCACATTTCTACCTCATTTTCGTCCCCATTTTGGTCCGTTTACACGGATTTGCGTGTCGTTAATTGCATTTTATTTCCCGATTTCCCGCGCTATGAATATCGATCTCTATTTGCAGGAATTAAGGCGGAAATGAGGAAATCGGTGCATAAAGACCTTGCATGAGTCGGGATTCGAAGATGAGTCGAAAAATGAAGAATTGAACCTCCAGGTGGTGCCGGCCGGCCTATTGACCGGCGGCCGGTCAACCGGCCTAGACATCAACTCCACCAATGAAGAAGTTGAGAAAATGAAGAAAAGGCCCAGGTAGCGCCGGCCGGTCTACCGGCGGCCGGTCGACTACCCGGCCCACACCTACATCAGAATGCATATGAGAGTGTTTTGGTGCTCCAGGCCGGTGGGGGACCGGCGGCCGGTCGACCGGCCCAGACCTCCATTTTCCCATACTTAGAAGATTTTGAAGCATTTTGAAGGCGAGTTTCTGAAGTCATCGATGTGCTCCAGGCCGGTCAGAGGCCCGGCGGCCGGTCGACCGGCCGGGAACACAACATCGCAAAAATCGCCCTCTTCTTCTAATTTCTTCCTTAATTTCGAGAGACCTATATATACCCCCCCTTATTATTTTGTAAGCAGTTTTTTTTAGTTTTTAACATTCCTTTTAGCACGAAACCCTAGAAATTTGTAACCCAAATTAATCCCTAATTACTCTCCTAATATTTCCCTAATCTAGTTTAGTTTCTCATTTCAAGTGGTTGATTCTAGTATTTCATTTTCATTTCTTGGAATTTGTATTGAAGACTTGGGTGAAGACATTCCCTCATACTCATCAATATAAGTTTGTTTGGTATAAAATCTCTCATCTTTTTTATTGTTTATGCAATTAATTTCCATCTCTAGTTTATAGTTCATCTTTTGATTGTTTTCGTTATTTCTCTCATAGTATAATGGTGATTGAACTCCCCCTTCCCTTTAGTGCTTTGATTCCCTTTACCATGTGTGAGTAGATCATCCTCTAGGGTTTAGGGGAGCCTAAGGGTGGATCATGTGGGGTATTAGGTTGGTTAATTAGCAAGTTTGTGGTAAATGATTTGGGTATTGCCCATATGAACACCAAGTGTTTGATGAAATGTGTGAACGAAAGTTACCATTTTACCAAGCATGGTTTGATCTTCTCTTAAGCGACGGTGGTAGAGACGATTAGACTAAGTGTTTATATGGGTGATTTGAGACAAATGCGATAGCTTGTTGATGATTATCGATTGTTGAGACATTAGGAATCGATTTTACTCGAATTATTTACCCCTTTCGCTAGTTACCCGACTAACCCATTAAATCCCCCTAAGGTGAACTCTTTACCCTAGCCTTTCCCCTAATTGTTTTCATCTTTATTACTTAGTAATTGCTTGTTTTTCCTAGTTTTTAGTTAACTTTCCAATCCGTCATATTTTAGGCTAGAATAGGATTCAATCGAACTAGTAGTTGACCTCCCCCATCCTCGTGGATTTCGACCCCTTTATACTACTTTTATTGGGTTATTTTTGATGCTTGTTTTGACGACAAACCGATCATCAGGTATAAGTTTTACTGTCCTACACACAAAACAAGAATTGTGGAAACCGGAAATGCCAAAATCCTTGAGAATGACGAAGTTAGTGGGAGTGATCAGGTAAGGGATGTCATAGTCAATGAAGTGAGGGTGGCAATTACAGCTTCTTTGCCCCCAATTTCAATTGATGAAGTTCCACATAATGATAATGTTGACCCAGTCAATACTGTGGAACCTAACGTTGATGACTCTCCACTCCCGAATGATAACATTGCCACTGAAGTTGTTGATACAGCTCCTGAAATAGTATTAAGAAGGTCCACAAGACCTAGAAAGTCAACTACTTCAAATGACTATGTATATCTACAACAATGTGAATTTGACATTAGTATTGATAATGATCCGGTTACGTTTTCACAAGCTATGAATTGTGATGATTCCGATAAATGGATTAATGTCATGAAAGATGAGATGGAGTCTATGGCTAAGAATGAGGTCTGGGAGTTGGTCAAATTACCAGTAGGTCATAAGGCTGTCGGCTGCAAGTGGGTCTTTAAGATCAAGCGCGACTCCTTGGGTAATATTGAACGACATAAAGCCAGACTGGCAGCTAAAGGCTTTAATCAGAAAAAAGGCATTGATTATAATGAAACCTTCTCTCCAGTTTCTAAGAAGGATTCATTACGGATCATTTTAGCTTTTGTAGCTCATTTTGACTTAGAGCTACATCAAATGGATGTGAAAACGGCATTCTTGAATGAGAGTTTGGAAGAAGAAGTCTACATGGCTCAGCCTGAAGGCTTCATTATTGATGGCAAAGAGGACAAAGTCTGTATATTAAAGAAGTCTATTTATGGACTTAAGCAAGTTTCTCGACAATGGTATATTAAGTTCCATAACACCATTACCTCCTTTGGGTTTCAAGAAAACACTGTTGATCAGTGTATATAGCTGAAGATCAATGGGAGTAAGTTTGCATTTTTGGTCTTATATGTCGATGACATACTTATTGCAAGCAGTGATTTGGGACTATTACGTCAAACTAAAGATTTCCTATCAAGCAACTTTGAGATGAAAGATATGGGAGAGGCGTCCCATGTGATCGGGGTGGAAATATCTCGAGACAGATCACAAATGACATTAGGGTTGTCTCAGAAAGCCTATATCAGTAAAGTTTTAGAAAGATTTAACATGGTTAAATGCAAACCAATGATGTTCCTGATAAGCATTTATTTAGTCACATTTTTCCCTCATTTTCGTCCCCATTTTGGTCCGTTTACACGGATTTGCGTGCCCTTAATTGCATTTTGCTCCCTGATTTCCCGTACTATGAATGTCGGTCTTAATTTGTAGGAATTAAGGCGGAAATGAAGAAATCGGAGCAATAAGGTCTTGCATGAGTTGGGATTCGAAGATGGGATGAAGAAGTGAAGAAATGAGCCCCCAGGTGGTGCAGGCCGGCCTACTGACCGACGGCCGGCCCACCGGCCCAGACCACTACTCCACAAATGAAAGAAGAAGAGAAAAGGAAGAAAAGGCCCAGGTAGCGGCGGCCGGTCGACCGGCGGCCGGTCAACTACCTGGCCTGCACATACAACAGAATGTCATAAGCCTGAAATGGTGCTTCAGGCCGGTGGGGGACCGGCGGCCGGTCGACCGGCCAGGACCCACATTCTCCATACTTAGAAGGATTTTGAAGATGTGAACATTGAAGACACTGATGTGCCCCAGGCCGGTCAGAGGCCCGGCGGCCGGTCGACCGGCCAGGAACGCAACATCGCAAAATCCGCCTTCTCTTCTAATTTCTTCCTTAATTTCGAGATACCTATATATACCCTCCCCCTATTATTTTGTAAGCAGTTTTTACATTCCTCTTAGCACAAAACCCTAGATAATTTGTAACCTAAATTAGTCCCTAATTACTCTCCTAATCCTTCCCTAATCAAGCTTAGTTTCTCATTTCAAGTTGTTAGATTTAGTCTTTCCTAGTGAAATTAGTATAGTTTTGGGTTTGTATTGAGGATTTTGGGTTGAAGACATTCTCCCTCTTCACTAATACAAGCTTGTTGGTATTAAATTTCTCATCTTTTTGTTGTTTATGCAATTTATTTCCATTTCTAGTTTATTGTTTATCATTTGATTGTTTTAATTGTTCATCTCATAGCATGATGTTCATTGAATTACTTCTTGCCTTTAGTTGTTTGATTCCCCTTAGTATGTGTGAGTAGTTCTCCTCTAGGGTTTAGGGGGAGCCTAAGGGAGGATTATGTGGGGTAATTAGTTGGGTAATTAGTAGATTTGTGGTAATTATTTGGGTATTACTCATATGCACACAAAGTGTTTGATGAAATGTGTGAACGAAAGTTGCCCATTTTATCAAGCATGGTTTGATTATTTCTTAAGCGACGGTAGTAGAAATGATTAGACTAGTGTTTATATGGGTGATTTGAGACAAATGCGATGGCTTTGTTGATGATTATCGATTGGTGAGACATTAGCAATTGATTTTACTCGAATTTGTTACCCACTTGCTAATTACCCGACTAGCCCATTAATCCCCCTAAGGTGAACCCTTCACCTTAGTCTTTCCCTTAATTGTTTTCATCATTATTATTTAGCGATTACTTGCCTTTCCTAGTTTTTAGTTAGCTTTCCAATCCAATCTTTTATTAGGCTAGAATAGGACGCGATCGAACTAGTAGTTGACCCCTTCCATCCTCGTGGATTCGACCCCTTTATACTACTTATTTTGGGTTATTTTTGATGTTTGTTTTGACGACGAAACCGTCATCAGTTCCTATTCAGAAAGGGGATAAGTTCAGCTTAAGTATGTGTCCTAAGACTGAGCTAGAACGAAATACCATGAAAAACTTTCCTTATGCATCTCTGGTTGGAAGCTTAATGTATGCGCAGGTCTGCACAAGACCTGACATAAGTTTTGCAGTAGGTATGTTGGGTCGATATCAGTCCAATCCTGGAATGGGTCATTGGAGTGTGGCTAAGAAGGTTTTAAGGTACTTGAAGGGAACAAGGGACAAAATGCTCACTTATAGACATACTGATCAGCTTGAGGTTATTGGATATGCTGACTCAGATTTTGGAGGATGCGTAGACTCAAGGAAAAGCACTTTTGGTTATGTGTTTGTTTTAGCTGGGGGAGCAATCTCCTGGAAAAGTGCTAAACAAACAATTATTGCCTCATCCACTATGGAAGCTGAGTTTGTAGCGTGCTTTGAGGCTACTATTCAAGCTTTATGGTTGCGGAATTTTCTTTCAGGGCTTAGCATTATGAATTCTGTTGCAAGGCCGTTGAAAATTTATTGTGATAATACCGCAGCTGTCTTCTTTTCGAAGAATGACAAGTATTCTAAAGGGATAAAGCACATGGAAATGAAATACTTGTCAGTTAAGGAGGAAGTTCGGAAAAACATTGTGTCAATTGAGCACATTATGACTAGTGCTAATATAGCAGATCCTTTAACTAAGGGATTACCTCCAAAGACATTTTTGAAGCATGCTATTGATATGGGTCTGGAGGATAATCATTAAGGCTTTTCGTTTATGTTTGGATCATACTGGTGCTTTGTAATGATGACACTTATGTTTTGATTAATCGACTTATGTTTTATTATGATGATGATTTCCGAACACTTTTCTGTATCGTATTATTGTTATTGTATACATTATTGTTGTTGCACGATTAACAGAATCAGCCCTTTTCCTCAAGGACATTATTTGGGGATTATGTTTGCTCCTTGTACAGACTGATTATTTTAAGCGATTGGTCCGTAGTACATGGAAGGACCACTTCTCTTTTATAGTAGTGTCTCTGCCATGACTCAACCAGTTGTTCAGGGATGATCAAGGTAATTAAGATAAACCCACTATGTGTTCATTTAATCGTCTACGCGTCTTATGTTATACTTAAGCGTGACATTATGTTTTGATCAGTAATATGGTCCAAGTGGGAGAATGTAAGAATTATTATTTAATTCTCTGTTATGTGGACCTAATTACCGATGTCAGTCACCTTAATTAATAACGGTTAAATATATTATTTCGGGTTTTAATAGGAGTCCTAGTTTAAGTGTGACACCCTCAAATTTGCGGAAAGGAAAAAAAATAATTTAACTGAATAAAAGATGATAATATATAACCAGGGTGTCATAAATAAAAAGGGTCATTACAAAACGGAAATAATATTCTGCAAAAGGAATATACAAGACGGGAGACATATCTCCCGTATCAATACGGAAATAAAAAGAGTGTATAATAAAATACAATCTAAGAACCGAATATAGGTCCAAGGTAATACTTCGCTCGCTAGCTCGTCAATGTACCCCAAATATGCATTCACCACCTGTTCGACCGCATTAAATATAAACACGGAAGCCACAGTCAGTGGGGAGTAACTCCGAGTCCTCCCAGCCACGAAATGTCGAGTTTAATGAAACATGAATAACATAAAAGCAATGTATATGGAAAATACAAAACTTAACATATATGATATGCTTTTCATGTTATGAAACAGATAACTAACAAATAACCTAGCATGTGAAAGCTATCATGTGAGACCGATAATAAACTATAACTCGAGGTAGGGAAGCTGGTATGCTAGCTCAGAGGTTCCTCTCAGAAACATGGCCGTGATACACTCAAACCCTAATCAACACGTAATCATGTGAATCAGTTAACAACCAGTAATCCAAACTCTATCAATCTTAGCCGGCTTGCATCTCACCTTCTAAAACTCATAGAATCATCAAACATGAAAGACCAATACGTCTAGAAACAGGCATAAGTTCTTAGCACAGTCAATAGTCGACTTCTGTAACTCGAGTCTATACCACAAGGTAGGAAAACATCCTAGCCCTAGACTGATCAGACCTAGCGACAACAGCTAACCCATTCCCTGTCTCATTACATAACCGTACATGAGAAACTCTGCTAGGAGACCCCCTAAGCAGAGATGGCTAGTACTTAAGCTGGCTCCCTTCCCAAAGTGGAAACTCTTAGGATGCCATGCCCCCAGCTTGGTATCAAAAGGCCCAAGCCAGAGACACAAAAGCTATCAAGCTGTAAACTCCATATGCTCGTTAAAGATAGTAAGGCCTATCAATGTCATGGTCCAAGATACTCATTTAGAATTAGAATGGTCAAGACGCCATATACTCATAATTCTCTATGGGTACTTAGTCAACACGACACATATCATACAATCAAACCGTCACGGGAAAACTTCCTATCATGTGACTAATTGCATATAAATCATAATCAAGTATCATATCGCCTCCTATCTACTAAGGCTAATTCATTAATTAAATACAACATCACTTGAAGACAAATCCCCGACCCGAGTCCCGCGACGGGTCATCAGTCAAATCGGGGCTGACTAGATCTTAGTTTGACCAAACCCGTTGGATCAAACCGGCTAGAAACAGAGTCTTTATCACATAGACATACAATCAACATATTCATTACATGTTATTTTAATAAAACTTCTAACATGTGAATTATTAAATCTTACGTAAACCCCGCTTGACTTAAAGGATATCAAAATAAACTACGATCTCGTCTTATAATTTCTAACATGTGAGAAATAATAATTTTATGAAAAACCTTTTTAATTAAATAATTTTACTTATTAACATTTCTCACTTGCTAAATATTACAAAACACGATAAAAATGACGATAACTCAAAAACCGTCACAAGTCCCAAAGTGGGACCCACGGGCTGAGTTGGGCCGGACCCCACATGGGCCTGGATGGGCCCCCGGGCCTGTTTTGGCTAAAATGGCTGGTTTTTCTACTTTTACTAAAACCGCTTTCTTAATATTT
>JAIUZE010000549.1:0-100179 GCA_022085475.1 Heliosperma pusillum
CCAATTTTTCTAGTAAAAATATTTACTAACACTTTTCAGTAGAACTTAAGTTTTTAAAATAGAAATTTTTGTTCCGAGTCTTATTTTGAAATTCCGCGTTCGTATTTGGAATTTCTGAGAGATTTCATGAAAAGACTGTTTTTAGTCATCTTTGACTTTTCTTGACTTTTAAGTCGTCTTTGACTTTTCTTGACTTTTTAAATGTCGTCATTGACTTTTCTTGACTTTTAAGTCGTCCTAAACTTTTCTCGACTTTTCAGTCAACTTTGACTTCCGTTGACTTTTCCCGACTCGTCTCATAAGTTTGAAGACCGAAATTTTATTTAAAAAAATAATATTTTTGATTTATTTTTATTTAGATTTATTAAGATTTTATCATAATTTAATATAATTATTTTGAATTTATTCGGAATTTAAAGAATAACGTTTACGGTTTTAACCGAACATCATTTAACTATTTCCGAGTCATCGTAAAGCGCGAAACGAAACCGAAACTCGACTTTGGCATGAGTCACACGCCCATGTCATCGTTTTCCACTCACTTGAGATATTTTAATTGTTTCGATTAAACTAATATAAATATCTTAGATATTTGTTACTTTATCGATCCGTCAACGGAAATTACGCAAATCGTTTACAAAACTGACCCGACAATCACCATACCACACGGCTCTCCTACCCTCTCTTAGGCCTTGATATTTTCATTACTTTTGATTACAATATCATAATATCTAGATATTTAGTTTAATTAACTTACTATCGAATTATATTTAATCGATTACCGTAAAAATAATTATTAAACCTGAGTCAATTACGTAACAACAATTTCAAAACCCGACTCTTTATTTTCCCTATAATTACACGGCACCCACACACCACACTTACTCACTAACACCTTTTCATTTTACAATAAATCCAATTAAGATCAAATTATCACTTTCTTTAATCGTTTTTGAGCGTTCTTCGTGTTCTTCATCCGTTCTTCGTCGTTCTTGAGCAAAATCATCATAAAACCTTCATTTCTTATTCAAATCCGTCCTAACTTATATTTCTAAGATCTCCTCTTCGCTCTCCATCTTCAAGTACGTTTTATTTCCAATTCCGTCAAAATCGTTTTCAACACTTTAATTATGGAAAATCAAGTTTTAAATTCTAATAATGTTTTTCTTGTCATTTCTTATAAGGGAAAGATTTTGAAGACGAGTTTGGTGACTCGTATATTTTGGGTGAAGATTAGTAGACGGGTTTTTCTTTACTTCTTATTTTGGTGCTACTTGATTTTGCTAGCTAGGTAACGATTCCGAGTTACTCGACGAATATATGTTACATAGCCTTTGTTTCTTTAGTTTTTGGTTCATCCTTTTATTTTTGTTCATGTTGTTGTTATTTATGGATTTTTGGTAGTAACATGATAAGTAGTTGTTTTTATCATGTTGTATGATTTTATAACAAGTTTAGTGTTCTTGACACATTTTTATGATTTGTCATAATCATGATTTTTGTATGATGGATGGTTAAATTGGTTGTTAAAAATGGATGTTGTTAATTAAAATATGTTAGAAATAATTTGGTGGGATTAGTGGTGGTGGCCGAAATGGTGGCTGGAAAACCGGACCCAAACCAGCCGGTTCAGGCCGGTTCAGGCCCGGTCCAGACCGGTCTGGGTCGGTCCATGGTGGGTCCGGGTTTTGTTCTTTGGGTTGTGTCGATGTTTGATTGTTATGTTGTTGTTTTGACGGGTTTTAATTATGTTAAAGCATGCGGGAAATATTAGGAAACGGTTTTTAGTAAAGTCGATAAAACAACCCAAAACAGGCCCAAACCAGCCGTAGGGCCCAGTCCAGGCCCGTGTCAAGTCGGCCCAAATCAGCCCGTGCGTCCCCTTACTTAGACTTGTGACGGTTTTTGAGTTATTGTTATTTTATCGCGTTTTGTAATAATTAGCAAGCGAGAAATATTAATAAGTAAAATATTTAATTAAAAGGTTTTTCATTAAATTATTATTTCTCACATGTTAGAAACTATAAGACGAGATCGTAGTTTAATTTAATATCTTTTTAGTCAAACGGGCTTTGGTATGATATATTAATTCACATGTTAGAAGTTTTAATAAAATAACATGTAATGAATATGTTGACTTTTATGTCTAAGTCTATGTGGTAAAGACTCTGTTTCTAGCCGGTTTGATCAAACGGGTTTGGTCAAACTAAGATCTAGTCAGCCCCGTTTTGACTGATGACCCGTCGCGGGACTCGGGTCGGGGATTTGTCTTCAAGTAAGGTTATATTTAATTAATGAATTAGCCTTAGTAGATATGAGGCGGTATGTTATTTGGTTATGATTTATATGCAATTAGTCACATGTTAGGAAATTGTTTCCGTGACTGTTTGATTATATGGTTGGTGTCGTGTTGACTAAGTACCCATAGAGAATTATGAGTATATGGCGTCTTGACCATTCTAATTCTAAATGAGTAGCTTGGACCATGAAATTGATAGGCCGTACTATCTTTAACGAGTATATGGAGTTCACTGCTTGATAGCTTTGTGTCCCGGCTTGGTGGGTTTATATCCAAGTCGGGCATGGCTGCCTAATTGCTTCCACTTTGGGAATGGAGCCAGCTTAAGTACTAGCCAACTCTGCTTAGGGGGTCGCCTAGTAGAGATTCTCATGTACTTTTGGTCATGGGACGGGGAATGGAATAGCTGTTGTCGCTAGGTCTGATCAGTCTAGGACTAGGATGTTTTCCTACCTTGTGTATAGCCTCGAGTTACAGATGACTATTGACGGTTCTAAGAACTTATGCCTGTTTGTAGAAGTATTGGTCTTTCATGTTTGTATGATTCTATGGGTTCTAGAAGGTGAGATGCAAGCCGGCTAGGATTGATAGAGTTTGGATTACCGATTGTTAACTGATTCACATGATTACGTGTTGATTAAGAGGGTTTGGGTGTATCAGGGCCATGTTACATGGTAACCGCTGAGCCAGCATACCAGCTTCCCTACCTCTTGTTATATTTTATTATCGGTTTCACATGATAGCTTTCATATGATAGGTTATATGTTAGTTAATTGTTTCATAACATGAACAGCATATCATATATGTTAAGGTTTTGTATTTTCAATATACATTGCTTTTATGTTATTCATGTTTAATTAAACTCGACATTTCGTGGCTGGGAGAACTCGGAGTTACTCCCCACTGACTGTGGCTTCCGTGTTTATATTTAATGCGGTCGAACAGGTGGTGAATGCATATTTGGGGTACATTGACGAGCTAGCGAGCGAAGTATTTACCTTGGACCTATATTCGGTTCTTATATTGTATATTATTATACACTCTTTTATTTCCGTATTTATACGGGAGATATGTCTCCCGTCTTGTATAATTTTTATGTATAATATTATTTCCGTTTTGTAATGACCTTTTTTATTTATGACACCTTCGTTATGTATTATTATCTTTTATGTATTTAAATAATTTTTTTTTTCTTTCCGCAAATTTGAGGGTGTCACAATTATATAAAACAATTAATTATCTACAACCCTTTGTAGGCTAAAACCATCACCCATTCATCTTCCATACAAATTTTACAATAATTTTTATCACTATAAAGATTATATAAACATGCTCATTATCTAAAACCCTTTGAATGTCAACTTTTGAATGCTTTTTTTTCTTAATTAATATTGATGTCACCAAATGTTAATGTACATCATTCAACTTCTAAGAAAATTAGTATAATTTAGCCTTTTCTATTTTAATTGTTTCTTTATTTCCTCTAAAACAGTCATGTGATGGATACAAATTTGAGTAGTTTATTTTACTGCCTTGAATTTTGTATCATCAATTACTAACTCGTATATTGTTTTTTTGTTTTTCTTATATTGTGTAGGCGGTAATGAAGACGCTTTGATAAGTCGTACGCTTAGCTAACTAACAACGTCATGCATTGGTAAATTTAGTTTCTACACAATTAGTAAATTCAATCTTCCATTTCTCTTTGAAAGTTTTTATTTTGCGTAATCGAATTCTAAAATTTATGGAAGTTAAATTTGAATATGATAAAACGTTTAGGATAAAAATATGCATTAATGATAGAAATCGAATTTTATTTGATCTTCATTGAAAAAACCAACTTTATAATTGCTAATTTTTTATGAGAGTCAATTGATAAACGTCTTTGCTTGTATTCCTTTAATTTTATGGGATCATAAATTATCATGTATATAGTTGAATGTCCTACATGTATATCTAGATAGATAAATTATACATTTATATCTCTCACAAATGGACCACGTCTCATTTTTGTGCCTAATCTCATACTACACCTGTTTTTTTTTTCATTTACCATTATTTTCTTATTACAAATTATTGTCATTTATATTATTTACACGATAGATCAATCCAAAGGATACATGAGTTAAGCGTGAAAATTAGATCGACCATATACCAAAAAAATGGACCACGCCTCATTTTTTTGCTCTAATCTTCTATTACGCCCCCTTTTTCATTTGCCATTATTATCTTATTACTAACTATCATTTATATTATTTAAACGATATATCATTCTAAGGAAACAAGAGTAAAGTGTAAAAATTAGACTGATCACCATAGCTCACATCAATCATGGATTTATGTGTGAAAGCAAAAATTTGTAAGTTATGATAATTTTATTATTAATCAAGTAATTACAATTCGTTACAAAGTGATATATAACTTGACCAAAGAGAGGATGGTGAAATTGGAATTGACCAACTTAGATGAAAGCATGAATTTTCAATTAAAATATTGACACCTTTTCAAAGTAATATGTATTATTATTAATTGTACTCTTTATATGTTGTGCATTTGTACATTTTATGTATATATAAAAATATATTTTAAGAGAAATAATGGTTTACTTCGTTAAATACAACTATGGTGTAGTGAATTGTCCTTAACTATGTAAGACATAAGAAGGTATTTGGTACAAGTAATTAAATATATCGGTTATAATAATTAATGGATAAACATGATGATATTACTGTTTTCTTATATGGGGTTTAACACTCGGCAACGTTGTTAATTAGCGAATTGATAATCGAGTTGTATATTCATATTCTAATATTTTGTATCTCAAGATCTATAAAGTGAATCCCTTGCCTTGACTTTATACGACCGTATTCTTCTTCTTTTGTCCATTCAAACAATACATTATTATCCATATTAATACATTAGTGCACACATGTGGTGTTGTTTTACAAATTCCGTTTATTGTGACTTATAAAAAAATGGTGGTTAGTAATAAAGTAAACAACAAAACACAAAAAATAAAACATTGTGTACATGTTAATTATAACTCTAAATAGTTTAGCATACAAGTCAAACTATAAAAGAGCATAATGTAGATAACATGATGTTATTCTGATCTTCAATTTTCGAAAGTTTTTATAAGATCTTAAATGTTATTTATCGCGATATGATTTAACAGTAAGGCTAAATTATCATGACATGTTGGTAACAAATATTTCTAATGCCTATTTATTTTTAAGTCGAAGAATAAAAAAAGCGAATAATAAAAAAATGGAGATACCAATTGATCACATTTTTTCCCACATCGTATTTAAAAGAAAAAATATATTATAAAATGGCCAAAGGATATCCAGAGATAACCCGTGATTTTCACGGGTAGCAAAACTAGTTTACTGTTAAATATGTTAATGAAAAGTTGTGTTCAAAATCATATAACTAGAAACATTTATATAAAGAAATTGATTGTCGATATCACATTATCTATAAAATTACGAACAAATTTTATACACATATGATTACAAATTCTTACCTGTGACATAGTGCAGAAGATATTTGAGATTTGCATAATGGAATCCCTAAGTCATAGGGAGTTTTGATTTTCTAATAATTTTTTAAATATAAATTAAATCATAAGACCTATAAAATTTAAGATTATATCTAAAATCCTCATAAAGATACTCATAAATTGGATTTTACGATCGTCGATCCTACAAATTGGATATGCAAATTATATACTCATAAATCGGATCAATATATCCTACAAATTTAATAATAATTTGGATCGTAAGATCCTGCAAGTTTAAGATCAAACCGTAGAATCCTAAAACTAAATTGAGATTCTGATAACAAGTGATCCATTAATCATTTCAAATTCATATCTAAGGTTTAGACAAGTAATCCAGATCTTTAACCATGTGGATCCAGTTTAGATCCAGATTGATGTCATCACAACATAAATTAAAATTACTTGAAAATATAAAAATATAAAATATAAAATATCGTTTTTTTTATTAGTTCATTGACATTGTTATTAATCTTGCATTTAAAGAAGTGAAAATATTATTTGTTTTAACAAATTATTTTTTGTTCAATTTTTTTTAGTTTAGCCATTTTAGTTTAGCCCACTATTTACTTATTCTAGTTCAACCTATATATTACATGGCCGTAAATATATGCATGCGTTCATTTGTATAAAATAATGTAAATGTTGAAGGAAAAAAATTACCAAGGGCTAAATCAAGATGAACAACAATTATCCAAAAGTTATAGTAATCTTGATTTTAATTTGTTACCTTCAAAAGCTTGGAGAACACAAAAGTTATAGTAATCGTTGTGCAAATAGAGATAATAGAGATATAAGAGTTGCATGTGAAGAAGAGAATGGTTGATCTTTGAAGAACACCACCACAATGTTATATACTACATTTTTGACATGGAAAACATGCATTTATGGTATAAAACCACAATCCACAATTAAAAGTTTTAGGGGTGTTTAGTCCCTAATACGATTATACACCCAGTTATAATAGCATTTTATAATTAATGTTTATTTTACAATCCATAGTTAAAATTTTTAGGGTATTTATTTTTTTTGAGTTTGCTTTAAATTTAGTTTTTTTAATGAGCTCAAAAATTTTACAGTAAAATTCATAATCTTTACAATAAAGCTCGAAAACTTTATTATACAGCTCATAAACTACAACGTCAGCTATACAACAACTGATTGTATAACCTATTAACTGGTTTTTAGTGAATCATTTGTTCATAATTTTTCGCATATTCAAGGCTTTTGATATGTTTGATAAATTAGTATGATCAATTTTAGTGTTTGGTAAATATGATATATTGAAGAACATATTTAGAGTCGATATGTTATTTTACAACATGTTGCTTACCTAACCTATTGATATCATATTCTATATAGAAAAACTCACTTCATTTTACAGAGAAAAATAACAATTAGTTAATCTCAATTTAATTTGCTAATCATAAAACACCTTTACTAATTCCGATAATTAAATTTTGTTTAATTAAATTTTGTTTATCAAGCCTCTTAATAAAATATTTCATTATAGTCTGCTTTTACAATTTGCTTATACTAAAATTAATCCGTTAATTACCAAATAGGCCAATCTATTAAAACGAAGGTATTATAGGCAATAGCTTACGGGTTTGAATTTATTCTTTTTTTTTTATTGTAACTGGGTAAAATCAATATATAGAACATATAGTTAAAGGTATATAATAAGTTTTTTTTACGGGCATATCGGATGAGATTTATGACATAAATAAAGTAAAAATTATAGTCTAATAGTTAAAATAGAGATAAGGTTCGAATTTCGTATTATTTTTATTGTACCAATTTTGTGCCTCTTTTCTTACCAAAAGACAACAAGAAAGAAAAGTTAATCACGTAACCGACAAAAGATGATCGTGAAGGATACATTTGCATAAATATACGATCCGTATGATTAATTACCTTAGATAGATTGATTAAATGAGTTTTATGGATAGGGTTATGCGCTGAAAAAAAAATGTTAAAATTTAATGAATAAGAAATTAATTTTCATTTCATAACGTTCTCATCTCAATTCTGCGAAAATAATTGTAAAAGTGGAAAGAACTAAGTGGAGCGAAAACATATCCTACAAAGTGTTACCAAATACGAGCAATTTGTTTCATAACCGGAAATAAAATTTATTCTCAAATAATCACAGGATAAATATGTAATTCACAGCACCATATATCTATATATCTATAATAAACAACCTAAGTTTTTTCATTTGTTATTATTTTTCTTTTTAATACTATCAAATATCAAATGGGAAATAAATCAAGTCCTGTAGAATAAGAGAATGTCTTGAAAAATGAGGGGGTAAGACTTAAGTTGCTTACACACATTTTTTAAAGCCAAATAAATCAACTCATATAATAGTCCTATTAATAAGTCTTGCTTATAACGGGGCGACCTGTCGCAAACGAGAATTTGTGTAGTCCTATACTCCTATCCTTTTTAAGAAAGTAGCATGTGGTACTTTATTATGAGCACGTGACTTAAAGGTTGGAACATAGAAATCAAACCACTAACTCTTACATTTAGAACCTAAACGAGTAAAATACTACCATATGTCGATAATAAAAACAAATTTTTGATACTTTTTAAACAATAAGTAGGATAATTTGATATGTAGTTGGCACGTCTTAAACTTAAGAAAAATAGTGACCGTTTTAAATGAGAATTATGTGAATCAAATATATACTCTCAATAGAAGAAGGTGATCTTAGAATTTTCACAAATTCTCATTTAAGACGGGGACGGGTGAAGCCCGCTCATAAAAAGCAAAAGAGAGGGCAAGTGGGGAGATCCATTTGTCCCCCACTTTCCCTCCACTTACTCTTTATAAGTAGGACTTGACTCGTTTAAAGCTCGTCCCATCCTAAACGAGAATTACTACAGAATTTGAAGGGAGTTAATTGTAGATTGACACCAATTAAGTGGAGGTGGCGACTGCAAGTAGAAGAAGTTGTAGCCATCCACTATAATATTTGGGCAACTTTCCAGCAACACATACCATGTCTCATGTCTGTGGCCCACTTTCCAGCAAAACCAACTTTGTCTCAAATAAATTGGATGTCCCAATTCACTACTGTATTTACTACTACGAGTACTTGTATCAAAAAGCGTAGGTTATATTAGGTTCTGTTCCTATGCTTATCCTACTCGTGCAAGCATGGAATGTCTATATATGCTATATCTATATTAGCTAGGGGCTCCATGATTTTTCTATGACAAAGATTAGGATCACTACAAAGATATAAAGATGTAAAGATGTAAAGATGTAAATGATATTTAGGTTTTGGTTGATAAAATAACCGAAAAGATAGTTGAAATTTGTAACGATGAATAAAAACTGAAAGGTAATTGAAATTTATAAGCAGACCAATTGAAAAATGTAACTAATTTTTAGTGAAATAATATAAATGGGTATAATAGTTATTCGCGAAAGTAGTAAATGAACCCCTTAAGTTTGCTCAATTGTGAAATTAAGTCTCTTAAATTTGATTTGTAGCGATTGACCCCCGTAAGTTTACTCAAAAGTGAAATCTAACCCCTTCTTTAGTTTTTAATCAAAATCTCACCAAAAATAATAATTTAAATTCATTTAAACAATATGCTAAACACAAAATAACATTAATTGCAACTTTGCTAATTTTTAGAAAAAATTATTTTGCATTAAAATTTATTATTTATTATAAATTATATAAAAACCGGCAAAAATTTACTTTATTAAGTCTTTAATATGTATGAGTTGCATTTTAATTGATAAATTGGAAAAAATTATCGTAAGTCGTTGAATTTTCTAAAAAGTTATAAAATTATATTGTAAATGTATAATGAATTAAGTATAAAATGAATTAGTTTATGACAATTATGTTGAAAAAATATCAAAAGGGTTTATTTTCACTTTTGGTTAAAGTAAAGGGAGTCAATTGCTACATTCCAAATTTAAGGGGCTTAATTTCACAATTAAGCAAACTTAAGGGAGCTAATTACCACTTTCGCGAATAATCCTTTAATAATAGATTGAAGGGTAAAAATGGAAGATAAAATAGAATCCCTAGCCGATTTTTCAAATGCTATCATAAGTAACATTTCACTTCATGTAGCTTATTTAGTTGTAGACCACACACTTGTAGAAAAATATTGGGAGGTGAAATTTTTGGTCAAATAAATTGATTTGGTCAAATAAGTTACCTGGAATGTCTTACCAAATAGAGTCTTAACATGTGAATGATTTGTTTAGATTTAATCTATGTCTAGATTATTTCTATATACTTTTCGTATGGCAAAATCTCATTTGTGAATGTGACGTCTTACAACCATTTAAAGTAATATGGAAGAGAAAAAAACCGAAAGTGGTTGTGAGAGGTCAAAAGTACTTTTTTGTCACAACTCATAAGTAAGAATAACTGTTTTTGTATTTGAGTGTCTTAAATATTTCATCGCGTTTTTTTTTGTTTTTAGAGTATACAAGTTACTATTTTTTCTCGCGTGCAAGTTGCTTCTTCCCCTTTTACCTTTCTCCCGTGTAACCCGCTCTTTTATTGCGAAAAGCAAACGTAAAGAAATAAAAGGGAAAATGGAGTATTAATTTGGGCTAAGACATTTTCATATGTCGAGACACTTATTCATGTGATTATAAACGACCATCAAGTTGAGTCATTATCCACTCATGTCTAGGTTGAAACAAAACGAGATATTATTATATGTATAATCATTTAGGGTCACCAATAACAGATTTTATCAAGTCAGGGCTTTATGGCGCCTCAACTTATGCCAACTTAAGGGGTAGTATATACAATCCGTAATACTTTTAACTAAGTAAATAAAAGCACGTGGTTTTATGTCGTGTACTCCTGTTTATCCTGATGTTTGTCTTGAGTTACAACTTACAAGTCCTACGACCAAGTGAAATACTCAAGTATATGATCAAACCCAAATTCATCAAGTTTTTGAGTTCTATCGGATGTGGTTCTTCTTGACGGGCCACCCACGAGGCGATAAAAAAACATGGGCCAATGTCACAATCCCACAACCTAAGGCCCATATGGGTATTGTATTATGAGATTCTATCTTCCGTTTCTTTTCGTGTCTCATCTCGTGTTCCACTAGCTATGTAGCTCTCTATTTGACACATAATGATTAACAATTAAATAAAAAATAACTGTGTAAATATAATAAATTGATTACGTGGTAGAAGATAACAATAACGAGATATAGTACAAAATAAGACACAAAAATGGGACATTGGATTCAGACTAGATATTACACAAATTCTCATTTAGAACAGAACAATTAATATCTACAAGTTAAAAAAAGACAAACTATTTGTAATTCCTTAAACCCGTTACAATATTGTGACCTATGTATACATCCTAAGGAAGACTACCTACACACAATCATACAAGTTACCAACATCATAGGACTTGGGATTGTTAATCAAACTTGAAACCATTTCTACAACAATGGAAGGAGAGATAGAAAGAGGAACAAAAAAGGAAGAATGGAAAGCAGAGGAATATGTCTACAGGATCAGTACTGCCGATGAATGGCGTGAATTGCAATCCACCGGTTTTACTTTTGGCTCTAATCTTGACAAATCCACTTCTTGTTTTCACCTCAGCAATCTTAATCAGGTTTTTTAATCATCGCCTTTTATCTCTTTTCCATTCCGTCTCAATTATTTGTTTAACTTTAATTAAAATACGCTTACAAATATTAAAATATACTCTGTAACTTACAAAGAATAACAATACAAAAAAAAAACAAATACGCTTAAGACGGATCAAAGTCATACCAAATCACGCCGCTTGTTGCCTAGGACGGATAATGTCCGTCTTAAACGAGACTTACTGTTTAATTGTTCAATTTTACTGAAAATGAAATGGAGAGTATCTTTATTGCTAGTCACTTTGTCGGAGTAATTTGTTTACCTTTTATTGAAATATTCCTCGCAATAAAGTAAAAGTAAATAAATAATTCAGACCGGAGATGGTGAAGTAATCTTATTACTAAATAATGAATATCAGTATTCTGTGTGATTGATCACCATGTAGTTATTGAAATCGTTTCGTTGCGAGATTCTGTGAATTGATCAGAAAAAAAAAAAAACAAAATTCTCGTTGTAGACGGATATCCCCCGTCTACAATGAGACTTACTGAAAAAAAAGAGCTTCGTGTAATATGCATTGGTGCAATTTATATTCGATTTTTCTGTATATGTTTTTACAGTAGAACGGAAGCTGTGTAAAGTCTATAAACAAAAGTAAAAATATATGAGGAATGTTTTTTTTCAGGTGCGGCCGACTTTGCAAAGGTTTTACTCTGATAATAATCAGGACTTGTATTTGCTTCAAGTCGATTCAAAGAAGGTATGCTGGCGATAATGCTATGTTCAGTGCTTTTCTTCGTAGGTGATTTATTTTACGTCTGTATTCGTATATTTTCAGCTCCATAGTTTTTAATTATATTGACATTTGACGGTGCTAATTCCAACATATCGCATGCGCTGTGGTGTTAATATATGATTCTTTTGGTTAGTGTGTACTGTGAAGAATGCATTAGAATAGTGATAAGTGAAAACTGATCATGATGTTGCAGCTAGGGGAGGGATTAATCTATGAACTAGCGGAAGGAACGCATTGGTTCCCTCATTACTATGGGCCATCGCGTAGCTTTGCTCCTCTTCCTGTTGAAGCTGTCACAAGAGCTGAAAAGCTTACTCTATCTGATGGAAACTTCTCTTGCGTTTTGCTTGATTGATTTCAATGTAAACTTCGACTTTGTCATCCTTTTTTCCCTGTTAGAGACTTAAGAGTCTCCAATCTATCCGAATTTGCGATTTATGTTACTGAAATGTAAAAAAGGGTGACTATCCTTTTGACTTGATTGAGTGATTTCAATGTACACACAAAATATTTGTGTGTCACATTATAAAATTATGGCGCCTACTTTGTTAGGCATTCCTCTTTTTATGAGCAACTACTTTGATCAGTCTGTTTTTCCTAATCGATACTGTATTTACTTGCTGAATTGTTTCTTGCGTTTGTTTAATTTAAGAATCAACAAGAAGCTGAATTCGAGCAAATCCACCTGCTAAATCGGCTTAAACTGGCTGTGGAAATTTGATACTTCTAAAGTGAGTAGGAAGCCAGAAACTGCATGTTTTTCATGACTTAGAAGGCCTGTTGAACCCACACTGCTTCTAATTGGCTAGAAAAACAATCACGGGAGAACATTATACTCGGTATGTATTGCGCATAAGCTGCATAGGTTGGGCTTTGAGTTAGGTGTGAGGAATATGATCGAAAGAGAGTCATTGGGGTGAGAGTTGAAAGAGATTATAGAGCCCGAAAAGTAGGTAAGAAGACAAAGGTGGGCGGTGCGTGTCCACAAGCTCTTTCATTCATCCATTCATAATATAGTATTTCATATACAGTAGACACTAGTATTTTCAGTGAAGGCAGCGCAAATACTGAAGGGAGGGAGCCTTCCGAATGATTATTAGACAATTCTAGCTCAACAAATGTAGCACATCCTTCAAATAACTCCCTGCTTAAAGTTTCATTTAGTTCATTGTATGATAAATTCAGATACAACAAGCTTTTGCAGCTCCCAAGGTGCGGAGGTATTCTCCCTTCCAGTATGTTGATTCGGAATACTACCTGATAGTCTGTTGGAAATCAAATGAATTGATTCCGGCAACCAAAGCTTCCCAAAATCATGGGGAGCTGTGCTCATTAATTTGCAGTTGCTTGTATCTAAAGTGACAAGGTTGACGAGATTGGTAATGCCTGCAGAAATTGTTCCAGCTATCAGAGTATCTTCGATAACAAACCATGCCAAAGAAGTGGAGAGATTGGCAAAAGTTTTGGGTAGTGTTCCAAAAAATTATTTGGTTCTAACACTAGGCTTCTTAATTGGCTACAGTTAGCTAGTGAATTTGCTGATATTGCCGGATAGGCGGTTGTCTGCAAGAATTTAAAATGGTTAAGTTTTGAAAATTCTCAAAATTATGAGGAATCTTTCCTGTAAAACTGTTTCCATCAAGTCCAAGAATCTCAAGCGCTGTGAGGTTTTGTAAAATTATGTAGTTGGTTTTGAATATAATCAAGAATTTCAATGGACGAGAGATTGAAAAGAGATGCGGGAAGAGTGCCAGAGGGTTTATTCTCTCAAACTCAAGGATTTTTAGGTTCTGATTCTATCAATGTCGTTTGGGATAGTTCCTGTGAATAAATTGTACGCAGCAGATATTTCTACTAAGAAGGTAAGAATTTGTAGCATGTCAAAAAGAGGGCCTGTAAGATAGTTACTGTGCACACAAAGTTGTTCTAGCTCCGACAATGCTCGTAATCCTGCTGGGAGTCCCCTCTCTAGCTTGTTGCGCCGGCAAGTAACACCCTCCCAAAGTCCCAAGATGTCAATATGTTGTACCAGTTGGCTCAATGGGACTCGGTCAGTCTCATTCGCAGGTCGACAGTTGCTGTAATCTTCTGTACCACAACAACAAAGATGACAAGAAAAGCGGGTCTGTTACATAGGTAAGAAATGAAGTTAGAATCATCATCCAATGTCTTGAGGTGGTTTTTTTTTTTTTTTTTTTTATGCGTGTGTGATGTCTTCAGGTAGCACTTACAAGACTAGGGAGATATAGTTATGCAATTTAGAATTAAAACGGGTTTGAATATCATCTCACAGAGTATATATGACAAATCTTTTGCTTTTCTGTATGTATTATGCTTTTGTCTTATTTTCCTATTTGACTCGTCTTAAGCTTAAGACAGATACACCCGTAATAAACAAAAATTTGTGATGGAGATATCATTTTAGTCAATGCTACTACACTTCAGAACCAGTCATGTATGGATCTTTGTGTTATCTTGGTATAGGAAGCTCGGACACTCCTCTTAATCAGCGTACCTGTGTTCGACACCGACATTAGTGGGACACGCGCCAAAATGTGTCACACATATAATACCGTGTCCGATTTCCTTCCTTAATTTGGATACGTGCTCAAGGTATTTAGTCACGTCCCGAACACGTGTTCATGGTATTTGGACATGTTCTGGACACGCCTTCAAGAGAAAGTAGGTTGAATTTAAGGCGAATTTTGTTTTATGATGAAGTTTGGTGGAGAAATGAGTTGAATTAGGGCTAAATGATGTTCATTAAAAGAGTAATGAGAAGTTGAAGAAGATTGATTAGAAGATAGTTAAGGTGAACCTCCAATATTCAATACTGACTTCGTTTTAGTTTTTAATTTCCATTTATTTCATTTTCTTTCCTATTCGATCCACTTGGACATTGATTCGATTCGCATGGTTTTAAATCGCCACCTTGTTACCGCATTTACTGTAATAGAACAACTATTCGATAGTTACATAATATTACTAGATATTTAATGTTTACAAGCACACAAAATATGACTTAATAATTAATTACTAGTTATATTATACTACTACTTATTATATACTTATATAAGTTTATAAGACTTGATGTTTGAATATGAGTTTATAGGACCTTGAAACATGTTTTGTAATTTTACAGCTTAGTGATCTCCTAAGTGACTAAATGTTACATGTTGGACATAAAATCCTTCAAATTTCCTTTATTTTAGTATATGCATATTGATTTTCTTTATGTCATATTTGTATCCTCTGAAATTTGGAGTGCATGTCACGTCCCCATTTCGTGTTTGTGACACACAGGCTACCCCACATAAGCCGCAATTAGTCTTGCTTTAGACGGACCATTTTGGTATGAAGTATTAAGACGAAATTTTGTAACCACTTTACAGTTAGATGTAACCACTATTGAAAACAAGTTGATATAAGTTGTGGTTACATTTTATCAAAAAGTTGCAACATAATCCCGTCTTATTTTTCAGACGAAAATGATTCGTCTGAAAAAAAAAATTGCGCATGAGCATATCGTTGATTTTCACGCAAAACAAGTTTAACCCTTAAGAACATCTACTTCTGATACTTACGGGTTATGTAAAATAAAAGTGATCAAACAGCCTAAGCTCATTGGCCCCACCCAACCCAATCCTCTTTTGTTAAAGGGTTTGGGCCTTTTATTTTGGCTTAAAATCCCATGGGTCGGCCCAAAAGCCCAAAGTAATTTCAAGTTGGGTTTGGGCCGTGCATTTGGCCGACATTTTGGTCCGTCCAGGCCCATATTTATTAATAAAGATATTTGTATATTAAAATTTGTTAAAGATAGTATTGAAGTTATAAACACTACTTTTGTCGAACACACTAAACCGAAATTAAATAAAATAGAAATAGTGTTATCACAATCCATTTTGTAACTAAAAGAATAAGAGCATGTTTGGCCTTACTTATGAAAAAGAATTTTTCCTTTTGTAAAGGAGTTTGTATAAAAGCTACTTTTTGACAAAATTGTTGATGTTTGGCCAAGTTTTTTGAAAAACTGTTTTTATTAATTTTGTCATGTTTGGCCTAACTAGTTTCTAATAAAATTATTTTATCTTGTTTTCTAGTTTCTATACGACACACTCTACAACTATTTTATAGTTGTAATCTGACCCAAATATTATACTTCAACTTTTTCTGAGAAAGTTGTGTAATTACTCAACTTTTATGGTAAATCTACTTTATTACCCTTTTGCTAAGTATTTTTTTAAAAAAAATTACTACAAAACTAATCAATTTATGGTCGAACAAGCAAATAAAGTTTCAATGTGAAATATCCAACTATGAAAAAAGTCATTGCAAAAGAAGAAAATTAATCACAGTAATAATAATACCATTTTAAAAAATGGAAAGAAGTACCTACTTCAGTCTTGGAAGGAATATTGGAGATGAGAGAAGAGTTATGATGAGAAGAACAATTCACTTTTATAAGGGGTAAAAATATGGGAATAGATACAATAATGGCGGTAGTTTTTTTTGGGTTTGGCGCTCAATCAATGAGAGAGTTGCGTGAAAATAGAAACAGAAGTAGCAATTTGCTACTTCTGTTTCTAGGGGTCAATTTTACAATTTGTGTTTAATAAAAGTTGTTTTTGCTTTCCTAAAAACTAGTGTTTGACCTAGTTTCTGTTTTTTCATTTGGAAAAGCACTTGTAAAATGGGGCCAAACACATACTAAGTGAACTATAAATTTTTCCAGCTTAAATTTCTTGGCAAATATTGGGCCTTTGTTAAATGATCATTTTATAAAAATATTATGTATAAATTGAGGTCACATATGCTTCTTAGACCTGGCAAAAGCAACCCGACCCAATTGACCCGACCCGTGACCCGAAATTGACTCGAACTACAACACCCGAATGTGACCCGAAATCCGATTGGACCCTACCCGACCCGAACATGACCCGATCTTTCTTGACCCGTAACTGACCCGACCCGAAAATAACCCGATTCAAAACCACTCAACCCGAAAATGACCCGACAAAACATAACTTTAATTGAACCAAAAAGACTTTAAAGGGCATTTTGTCTCTTATTCTTTGACCCGAAAATGACCCGACCCGAAATAACCCGACCCGGTTGACCTGAAACGGACCCGACAACAAACCCGAAACCCGAAATGACCCGACCCGACCCTAATTAACCCGAAATCAACAAGAGACCCAAACTGACCCGACCCGAACTGGCCCGACCCGAACCCGACCCGATTGACCCATTTGTTAATGCACTAGAAATGACGGATCTTTTTCCATTATTATACATAAACGTTGGATATGATTAATCTTCTTTTTCTATTAAACTGAAAATATTGTATAAAATAGTCTCACGCTATATAACAGGCCCATTGTGTAGATGACGACTGCTCATATAGTAATAGTAATTGATTTTTTTTTTTTTTTACAGAAAGAGACCGTCGCACGCTGTAAATAACTTTCATTAAAAACCTATAAAATATTAAAATGACACATTGGTTTGTGTAAGCTTTTATACATAAAAATTGGTTATTTGAAAGTCCCATACATAAAAGTTGCATATGAAATACAATTTTTTATAGACAAATTATAATACTAATATAAATATAAATATAAATAAATTGTTTTTTACACATTAAAACCGCCTCACATGACATTCTCTTGCAATAAAATCTCTTTACAACATAACCTAAATACGGTTCATTAGCACGGAATCTGCACTAATTTATAACAAACATAAGCACCGGCATCTCCCTCTTCCTCTTTCGTTTGTTCCTCCGCTCATAAGTTTTGAGGTTTAGGGTTTATCACTTGCGCAACAATGGGAAAAGCTAAAAAATCCCCCAAATTTGCAGTCATGAAGAAAATGGTCACTTCTAAAGCCATCAAAAAGTACAATCTCTTCACCGTTTTCTCCTTCTTTATCTCCTCACTGAATCTTAATTCACTAATTTCCCCAATTTGATTTTGTTTTTGCAATTTCAGTTATAAAGAAGAGGTACTAAACCCTAATAAAAAGAAAGAGCCGGAAAATACTACTAAAAATGTGTAAGTCTTCGAATTTCTTACTTTTTTGGATGATTTATGAAGATGGTATTCATCAAAATTTGATCTTGGTGATTAATTTTTCTGGGTATTGTTGATTTTTAGGCCGTATGTTTCTTCAGCTTTGTTTTTCAAGTATAATACTGCTTTGGGTCCTCCTTACCGTGTTTTGGTGGATACCAATTTCATCAATTTCTCTATTCAGAATAAAGTAAGTCCCTTTTGTTAATTAATTCCTGTTTTATTTCATTTTTTGATTTTTTGATTAATAGCATTGTTCTCCCTCGTTCTCGATCATTTGTTTACCTATTTTATTTGGGTGTTTTAGTCATTTGTTTAGTTTCTTTAAGGTTAATTTGATCATTGGCTTGCATATTGATTAACTTAACACAATCGAGAGCTTTCTCGTTGCGTTACAGATGACCAGGACAGAGGAAGTAACTTTTCGTGGTTATATAGATTAATACATGGGGTTATGAAAGGGTGGTTTAAGTTTGTGGTGTTTTGCTAGTTGTAGCTAAATTTCTTGTTATTGGTTATGAATTTGTAAATTTATTATTTCATTTTTTCGCAGTTGGATTTGGAGAAAGGAATGATGGATTGCTTATACGCAAAATGTGAGTACTTTGTGATGGCGGGAATGAGACCTCTTGGCTTTACCGATATCTCTTCCTGCAGACTGGAAACTAACATTTGAGTTCTGCTTCCTGTTATATTGTAGGTACACCTTGTATTACAGATTGTGTGATGGCTGAACTTGAGAAATTGGGACAGAAGTACCGTGTAGCCTTGAGGTATGATTTTCGATGAGTCATCTTATCAAAGCAATTGAACGTCTATTACTCTAGTTTTATGAAAGGCAATTGTTAGTGTGCTTTGTTTTTTGCTCCCTGTTCTATCAGAAATAAATACAATAAGATATAATCCAATTACCGTGAATATCGGGAGATAACCAGAAGGCTCCCTTATGTTGTAGTGTCATATGACAATTGGGAAGGGGAGAGGTACTTGTGGTAATATACTAACCAATTAGTGTCTTTATTAGACCATGTCATATTAGTATATTGTAAGACCGATTCTGTTAGCTATAATTTCTATCTTATGTTACTCGGATACTTCACTTACCCGCCGCTCACGTGTCCGACATGACCTACGACCCTACGACCCTTCGACACTTCGCTTTAGACTGAATTTTAAAAAATTTACACAAAAAAGCCGTATCAGGCACTCTGACACGTGTCGAGGTAACACAGATTCTATCCATAGTTCCATATACTTATCAAGTATGAACCCACTAACACTAACTCAACAAAAATTATCCCATTTAATCATTGCATGACTTAGTTTCATGACTGATGAGACCGTACCATATTAGAATTTGTGTATACAAATATGGTCTATGTAACTGTTTCCGTGTCTCTGTATTGACAGTCTTTTCTCATTTAGGATTTCATCTCATGCCTTGTTCTACACATTGTTTGGATAATCTTACAGTACACTTAGTCATTACTTTCATGTCACCTTTTGGGCATTCCAAGGTCTGTTCAGGAAACTATAGACTTTATTCCTTTAATTTGTAGGATTGCGAAGGATCCTCGATTCGAAAGACTTCCTTGTACTCATAAAGGAACATATGCTGATGATTGTCTTGTTGACAGGGTTACACAGGTATATCCTCTGTATATTGCTTAGCTACCAGTCTTTTATTTTTATTAATATGCGCGGAAACATTAGCCTCGGTGTCAATTAAAATTCTTTCAACGACGCGTGTTTCTTATTAGGCTGCCCACTAGATACGAAATCATAAATTTATTTTTACTTTTACTTGTAATCTGGGAAGAACCAAAGAATTATCTTGTTATGCCAACCATATACTGCAGAGCACGTATGCACATGCTGCAGCAACTTCACAATATCATCCACCAAATTTTCGTGGGGTTGTTTTGCTATCAATTAGTTTTGCTATGTTATGTGAGTTTTAACACTAGCTAGTAAATTTATAAGCATCTTGTTAAACAAAAATTTAAACTTGAGTATGCAAATATGTTATGTATATACTCATCCTGATGTAATTTTGTTAATCATTACCCTTTTAAAGGTCTTCTAACATGCTGCCTTCACTACATTCTACATGTATCATAGTATCATACCATTGGTATTGCTCAAGTTTTGATTTATTCTGTTGTATCCCGAACTTGACACAACAATTGATTTGGACTCCATAAAATAGATGCGCACAGTTCTCTCTTTTCAATTCTTATGTAAATAGTCAATTACTCGAAACTTCCAAGTTGTTCCAGTTTTCTTACTCTATTATTTACTTTGATGCAAACAGCATAAATGTTACCTTGTTGCTACATGCGACCGTGATCTAAAACGCAGGATAAGAAAGGTATGTCATTGCTTTGTGCTCGTAAATTCTAGTAGAAACGTCCTATTTTGTATGCTCTACTGATTTGAGTCATCCTTCCTACTACAGATCCCTGGTGTGCCTATAATGTACATCACATCTCACAAATACTCGATTGAGCGATTGCCCGAAGCAACTATAGGGGGAGGTATGATATATAATTATATATATGATTCTATTGGTGTTTGATAGGCCAATCCACACTCCGCAACTTCTTCATGGATCTAATTTTTCTTTTTTGCTTCAATGCAGCCCCGAGATATTGATGTGCGATGTCTTTTATTACGAATTTACGAGTATAAATGGCGGTTTTGCTAGAGGACTCGAGGATATGAAATATCATCCACAAGCATTACAACAAGCTTGGTATCGTTTAAAGTGGGCCATCTTTGCAGAGAGCCAGATACTGCTTATTAGATAGGTGTACTATGGGTTCTGCTTGATGACTTGTAGCTTTTGCATTAAAGATATACCTTCTAATGGTCGTCAGCTCCGTCTTTGTATTGTGATAGAATATTGTTCCCGTTTTGAAGACTCTGGGATCGTTTACATGTGTATTTTCGTTTCACAATCTCGAATGGTAGTGATTTTTTTTTTGGTGCATACTGTTTGGTTTAGTCTGGCTTAGAGTCTTGTTGGACCACTAGGGCACTAAAGCTCTCCCTCGTGAGTTTTAACAACCCTTGTTAGTTGATCTAAGTGGTCATGGGTATCTTGAATTGTAATGTGAGAAAGCGAGGGTGCATTTGTGTTTAAATGATCCGGAGTCTGCAATTTGGTATATTACCTATCTATTAAGCGAGTTTCATTTTATAAACCAATGATTTAGATAATTGTACCAACAGGAGCAAGTATTGAATATTTTACTTTCTAATCAAATCATCAACTTTTAGAGGCATCTGTGAGTAGTAAATCTCGCTTGTCATCTGATGACCCTCTCTGCTCTCCCATTTGCCATTACTTTAATCCGTATGAGAGGCAACATGCTTGTGACCGTCTACAATGAGAATTTGCCTTATGAGAGAGAGGGTCTACAATTGCCACTTTTAGATTAGCGAGCTTTTTATTAAGGTTGGTGAAGTACTCCGTAGTAGTTAGTTAACACGCCTTAATGGCTTTCATTTTATTCCGACTTTTAAGAGGAACTAGCTGATGCTATATGTTAAAGCTTACTCTGGAGTTGGGATTGGATACTGTGCAATGAAGAATAAAGTAGCCGGCAACAAGGGTATTTGAGCATTGGTAGGTATTCATGAGTTCAGATTTTTCACCAATCATTCTCACTTCTCTTATGTTGCAAGTCGCCGAGTCGGTATACTATTTGTTTTGAAGAGATTGGAGGAATACAGGAAACCTGAACCAGACTGTAAGGCGTACATATATTCAATTAATCAGCAATGAGGCATCCTATATGCACTGTTTCTTCCTCTCCCTACTCCATTTACATACAAAACCACCTTACAATCTTGTGCATCATAGGTGAAAAATGAAAACCCAACTAATCGAATTAAAAATAACGATAAATAAAAGAAACAAAAATGGATACAAAAAGAATAATAACTATAACCTACCCGTCACCAATGCTATCTTCTAACCACGACACTGGTAGTATTTAACATTTCCTCAGGCGGGGGTTTCACGTACTTGCCCAAGGGTTTATGGTTATGGGAGTTTCGCCTTCTTATCCTTGCAAGTTTTTCTCTACTATTTTTCTTTTTCTCGGCATCTTCCATTTTCTTTTGATCTCTCTCCTTTTCCAAGACACCTTGCCAGAATATCTCTCCGGTTGAAGGCCACAACCATCGCCTTGTCTTTCCTTCAGAGTCCGCTTCCTCAGCCAAGTCCTCGTCGATGCTTTTAAGAGTGCGGTAGTTAAACCATTTTATCCACATTTGGCCTCTCCTATTTGGAAGGGCGTGTTGTTCTTGCATTACACCAGTTTCGGGGTCGATATACACAATGTGCCTTGCGCTGTGATAGGCCCATACATTTATTAGTAGCTCGAGCACCCGAGTGTAACAATGCTTATCCTGCACCAAGATTTTTGGTTTCCCTTTGAGTTTCGATTGATATATAAATGTGGAATCATGAACATGGTAATTAAATTTCAGAGAATTGCAACTATTTAGTACATAAAACTAGGTCTGCCCTTAAGGAAGTCATTGATAGATATTAACACAAAACTATGACTGACCAACATAAAACTGCATTGTTCAGATACAGCTACAAGTGTCTAACATGGAAGTTTGTGAACGTGTTCTGGTAAAAAAATGTTGAGTTGTGTGGGAAGGGGTCTCTAGGTGAAACGAAACACGTTTAAAGTGAAAGGGGGAGTAATATAGACCAGATATACCATCAAGTGATTTATGGAGCAGCAGAATTTGCATTTTGCGTGACTTAAGTTGTAGATGGCAGGAAACTTTCATAATCCATTTGCCAATGCAACGCTACTAGTATGAAGAACTAGACGTGGCAAGTTGAACCGACTCAAGTACTCGAACTGAACTTAAAATGACCAGAATGACCCCAACCGGTAATAACTGACATAAAAACGACTGACCTGAAATGATCAGATAACAGAGCACCCAAAGGACCCCATCCTAACTAAAATGACTGTTTATATTTTAGAACTACGCTCTAACTACCAAGGGTAAGTGGGTAAATATAAACCATCTAGGCCGATGATGCAAGTCACCTTGTAAGCGAAGGAACAATTTTGGGACGGAAGGGACTTACTTTGGACAAGCTCAAATAACAGTGCCCCGTTGAATGGTGTTGGTCATACATTTGGTTATCCAATGCATCAACGAACATTCTGAAACAAAAAAACTGATCAAGTTCTACTATTAAGAGCAAACCAAGCAAAGCAGAATGCATATCAAGGTATCAAAGGATAACTATACTATGGTATGTCAAATACCTTGAGAACATGACAAACTCCAGGAATGACTTAGTCGGCAGAGTCCAGCTATGCATTACCGACCACGTACCACCATCCAAAGGCATGGGTGGAAGAAAATCCCCATCACGCTTGATGCTATACATTTTCTTGAAAGCATCCGAAAATGCCGATCTTCAATATCACATCATGTTTGTCAGCAAAAAATCAAAAAATGAAAGCTCGCAAGCTGAATAAGGGAGTAATAGTTATAATTTGTTCTGTTTAATCATACCTGCAGTTACCAGCATTTACAGCGTCACAAAATGACCAAAAGTCTAGCTTTAGTGGATTCCGAGGATCATTATCCATTCGAACCCAAAAGTAGAAACTGTCCCCATGTTTTCGCGTTTCAATAGCTTGCAGTAATGCTGTCTCCGCTCTCCTGGAAAGGGTACCCTGTCGAGATCAATGGCGATATTGACGTCAGCAAAAAGTGTTTGTGGTATCAAATCCTCACACTTCATAAAGCTGGAAACACCTGAACTTTTAACTAATCAACAAATGCAAAACTTACAGCAATTGACAATAACCCTGCCATCGCACAAGTAACAGCACACAGAAGTTGACAGAAATTGACTCTTCCAAGATATAATAAGCATTTTTTAAGTTTCAATTACAGAATGTCGTCAACATTTCAGATTACTTGTTGGCATGATGCTAATCGCTTAGTCAGAACAAGTTTACTTTGACCGTGTTTAGTAACGTATACAAATTAAACTTCAGGAATGCCCGATCTAAAGTGCAACCTATACATAAAATGACCCGACATGAACCCATACCCAAATCAAATGATTCATGGGTCAATCAATATTGAGGGGTAATAGGAGAGTACCTTTCGTGCTGTTGCTCTCCATGACTGGAAGCCAATCCAGGCATTTTTATGTATCCTATCAATGCGATTAGCTATTGCAAAAAAGGCTCCGAACTCCCCAAGTGCTTCTCGGTAGTAAGAATTGGAAAGAAGCGGAAGGCGAGAGGAAGCATCAATGTCGTCCACGCCTTTTCTGCGCCCTCTTGTAGTCTACAATTATTACCAAAGATTAACAAGTAAATAAAAAGGGGGAACTGGAAAACCACTCTCACATTATGCTTCACTAACTAGCTAAAAGTCCTATGTAACTCACAAGGAATAATAGCATCTATCCAAATCTGGGAGAAGGGCCAATACGGATCAAGTTTGGATTTGGATTAGTAATCGGATAAGAATTCTGATTGGTTTTAATCCATTTTAATCCCAAGTCAACCCATTGCCTTGCCTACTTCTGAGTTCCTCCATCACATATCCTAACTGAAGATTTCAAGAACACAAGACGTAATACAACCGCAACAGCTTTGCCCAGTGTCTAGAGGGCTCCCCAAATTGTGGGGTAAGGGGTCTCAAATATACGCGGCCTTATCCTAGTGTTAGCAACACAAATAGACGGTCTCCACATGACCCAGAATGTAAAAAGTGTCAAGAATTGCATCAAATGACTTCTATTAAACGATAAGAAGAAGTGCGACTAATTTAGTGAGTCATTTTGGTTTACTTCATAATTCAGAAATTGTTTTTGGCTCCATTGGAATTGGAAAGGAACAAGATGCACAATATAATAGAAAAAAGAATGAGCCACTTACAAGGCCAACTCCTCGATAGAGTGATTTATGATGCAAAAAGGGCCAGGATCCTTCACCAAAATAAGGTTCATATACGCACAAAGGCTGACCTGTCCTTTCAAGCTCTCCATCATCTCTTTCATGTAAATCATTTTTTGACCGATCTGCTCTCTTGGAACTTTTATATACACTCTCCCATGTTCCTCGAGGTTGGTCCGATCTATCCTTCAGCTGCATTATCACCAGAATGTCTTAGAGGAAAAAAAAAAAAAAAAAAAAAAAAAGAGGTAACTTGGCTTGGTAACACAAAAGCTTATACGGGACGTTCTTAAAATGTGAGCCCAACACATTTCCCCTTCTCTTACCTCTTGATCTTCTCTTCTCTTAGTTTCACTAGCAATATCAGCTTGTTTCTGTTCTTCCCAAATGCTGTATACAAAATCATCATCCTTTGCAGATGTAGAAACTGAAAGTTCTGAATTATTCAATTTCTCTTGCATCTTGTCTAAGAAAATGTTACTACTCAAATCTCTATTCTTATAACTTGATTTAGGAACAATATTTGAGATGTTCCACTGCCATTCATTTTTATATATGGAAGAGATTTTAGCGACAGGCTTTGGGGCAGCTACTTCTGACGGTAACTTCAGCATATTTTCCAGTACAAAGGCATAACCTTCGACAGCTTCACCAACCATGAAGTTTTTCGATGTTTGTTTCCCTATCGAAGCAACATTGTGGGCTAGAGGTGATAACTTCCCTCTTGAAACTACTTCTGATATGATAGCGCTCAACACCTTCATATTCTCCTTGGGGAAAAGAAAGCCATTCACCCTGTCGTCGACCTAAACGTTATTGCAAATGAGATCAGAGATTTTGTCTAGAAAGTATTTCAGAATGCCGCCCTTTCACAAACACACACACACAAACAAACAAAAAAGACACGACATTTTTACATATCTTCATGTGTTAACTTGGACCATCATTTTATTCACTGAAATTATATTATATATCCAAATTCCAAAGTAAGTTTTACATACAAAAGTGATGTTATATACTGTATTTACCCCTTAATCTTTTTACCCCTTTATGTATCAAAATTTCAAAATTACACCCCTTTATCTTTTTATAACAAAATTACAAAGATATAGGGGTGTAATTTTGAAGTTTTGATACATAAAGGGGTGTAATTGTCAATTTACCCTAGAACTAATAAAGGGTCATTTTTCAAAGCGAGGACGTAAAAAAAGGGAAATGATTTGAAGACATGTTACATACATATTTTCGGATCATGGAAAGACCAGGTGCTATAATGAGCTTTTCATAGGACATGGCTTCTATCAAAATATCAGGAAATGATTGCTCTTCGAGGAATGACCCATAGATGACGAGGTTAGCTTTCCTTAGTACAGAATCTGCATTTGCATAGCGGTCAGCATGCTTTACGACGCCCTCTGGATAGTCCAAGCTTGCAGAAATAGCCTAAAGATGAACATTAAACATAATAAAATTACAAAAGCAAAACAGAAATTGAAAACTCACAATGAGACAAACAAGAATGGCTGTACCTCCACAGCCTTGGAGTAGTTGCCAGTTGAGTCTCCAGTCAAAACAACAATTTTGAGACCAGCGCGAAAATTAATGTCAGAAGAAATTTCTGCAAAAAGTGGTTTTAAAGCCTTCAAAACAAGCGCATGCTCGAGCCATAAACCTTTGTACATGAATTGACTGCCCACAACAGCAACAACGAAATCATCATCAACTAGACCCATTGTAGACTGATGCTGCTCCTTATTTAAGGCTGTTAAGCTATTAGCCTCGAATGCTTCTGTTGGAGTTCCGGGAATGACAAAGTAGTTTCCCATGTCGAATGTTGAATACATCATCTAATGAAATAAATATGGAACATTAGACACAGTATATAGGCTCACAAAACAATCAACAGCAAAAGATTCTGCGTGAAACTGTAGCAAATAGTATGATCGAGCCAGAAAGGTTCAACTAGAATACGAGAAAGCATATAAAAACCTCGACTCCAGACCAGCATAAAAAATCGGTAAATATAAGAAAAAGTTATCCTTTAATAAGAATATTAACATTTCCGCACGTCAGACTCATGCCATCCGTTTAGCAGTTGTAAAACAAGAATTGTAATATCATAAGCTCACAATTTATAGTCTTACAAAGGGAAATACCAATATTTTTTATTTTTATTTAGAATGGAAATAATAATATAAATTTACAAGATAATGAGTACACAGAGTACGTAATACGGCAAATATGCAAAAGGAAACTGTAGTCCATACCGAGAGTGCGTGATTTGGAAATACAACTACAGAAGCGCGGCTAAAGCTCCTTTTCCAATCGTTAATCATTTCAATTGTCCAATTCGAGTTGTATTGACTCAAACGAGTTGCAAGATTTCTTTCGTGAATGGTCCATATAAGTGGTATTGACCTGAAGGGTTCCTGCATGAAACTGTAGCAAGTATGATCATTCATTGACATACATGTGAGCCCAAGTAATAATAATAAGCAGTAGAGGGTAATACTCTGTTAGTAATTACGGAGTACAGATTTTATCAATATCTTGAGAATTTACTGCTACTGTATTAAAAATATTGCAGGAATTTCTGAGTCATTTATCATGAATAAATTTCAAATACATTCTCTCTCAATCTATAATAATCAAGTCAAACTGTGTGAAAGTGATTCTTGTTGAACATGGTACCAAAGACCCAACATTCCTGGGACCTCTCAGTCGAAATCATCTTTAAGTAACGATAGCTCCGCAATGATAATTTAAACATATAGAAATATCACACAATTGCATGTATTACGAGTTTACGACGCCTGATCAAAATAGACTTCTATATGCAATTATAAAACCGAAGTTTTATTGCGTTAACTTGCATTGAAAGCACAATAACGCCTTAATCACCAAGAAAAAAAAAAGATGACGATAACAAAAGCATGACGTGACATTCAGTACCGTAATCAGATGCCGTGATTAGACTTTATCAGATAGAATCTTAAGGTATCAACAGAAAAATCAAAGAAGAAAATTGTAAAACAGAACTTGTCATACCACGAAAGAATGTCTTTCCCCTCAAGTGAGTTAAGAAGTACACCATCATAGCTGCAGACATAGCAATACTAGTCAGTATACGTATACGTGAAGTTATCCCTCATGCAATAAGATACGAGGACAAGACACTCACTTCAGCCAATCTATAATAATCCGAGTATGAGTGTGATCTTTGTCTTCAATTATGGTAACTGGAATTCCCATTTGTTTCCATACAGCACGTGCCGGACCATCATCATTCGAGAAAACCTGGAATCATTGAACGGATTCAGCATGCAATCACAGACTCACAGTTATTACACAGAGAGAAGGTCAACTACCTAATGTTCCTTCTCCTTTGTCATTACAATCTGGCCAACACAAACTTTAGCTAGTGTTCTATACCTTATCCACTGACCAAAAGAAGTTTCATTGTGCCTCTTACATTATAACCGTTTCTGCTTTTACACTGCTGCAATAGCCTTTTTTACATCAACAGTATTTTAGTTTATAGAATGCTATTAAATTGCAATAGCCATTTTTACATCAACAGTACTTGACTTATATCGCAGTCCATGGTCCCTTATTTTTTATCAACCAAAGCTGCATTAACGAAATATCGGCCAAATTGGGTAGATTTTGTTTAATTTTAGCAGCCTTTCACTTATGGAAAGCAATTCAACTCGCTCCCGAGAACATGCGTCCCTAATATCGGATGGTAGCTGAAAATCTTTCACATAACTACCAATAAATAGTTAATACCATAACTTCTCTTTTTTATCCTTTCCTATCATATTGGTTTCCGTAAGATAGGAAACCCTTAGTTTGTACCACACAATCAATTTGCCTGGAATTATCTTGCAAGTTGGCGATTCATAAATCAGCATTAGTTTAGCAAGTCTGCATTGCTTTTTTCATCAACTCGCAGAACCTTCCATAATAGTCTGTCCATACGGTGATATGGGTAGTGCAGAGAGAAAAAGGAAGGGTGTTATCCATTTACTGGTCATATCCGGAAAACTTCAAATTTCCCAGTTTCCAAAAACGACTACATATCTAAATCATTAATATATAGTTGACTTTCACCATTCAGCAAGAGAGAAGAAATGTCATTCCCTCTACGCACATTAAACAACTCGAAAGGTTCACAAAAATGGTGTTTTAAACAGCTCATGCCAACGAAATGAGACCAATAAACACTGACAATCTAAGACTATCTTTTCTCGGTAATACATTTTGAAAACCCACGTTCCATGCTCACCATCATTAACTCCCCAGCAAGCACACAAATCGTGCTACCGTTTATTTCCATAAACCTCCCAAGACTAAAACTACTGGTCAGGATTCATCCCAATTTTACTCATACTATATAAAACAAATGATGAGGAATCCGTCATTGTTGACTGCGCAACAAAACAAAATAAACAGCATCCTAATTAAGCAAAGACGATCATCTGGCATTTACTAACGACCAAGGGTTACAACTTACAAGGCTAACTACTTCCATATCTAAACTAATCAAATCACGAGCTAGGTATAACCATATTCGAAAAGTAGCCAGCAGTAAGTTGATTACCTCCATTGAGTATCCAATCCCTCGCAACGCGGTTGCCAAAGTCGCCATCAGTATCTGATACTGATCAACAGCTAGATCCGCAAAAACCTTAAAACAACATGCAAACCACATTGTTACTTACACAAACCATCCTTGAAACAAACAACACTAGTTTACTAGAACTTCACTCAAAAACCATGATTCAGTATCATACTAATTTTAGCTAATCGCCAATAACGTGACTAAAATGCACGACTTTGTATCGAAAACTTATATATAAACCCGATAATTGAACAACCACAACATTCACACAATAACAAAAGAAACCACAAAACTAAACAAAAACTCACCATAGCAAGCTTAGGTTTTCTATAACCAAATCTAATCCGGGTTTCGGACACAAAGGATTGATTCAATTCAGCAGCTTCTTTCTTGAATTTAACCAAAAGTTTAGTAGGTCCAAACCTTAAATCATCCCCAAAATCCAACTCTTCAATAACTTTATTCAAGTACATATGATCACTTTCAACTAATCCCAAATTATAATTACTTGAATTCCCAGGTTTCTCATCAATTGAACCAGGTAAAAAAGCTTGGAAAACAACCAAAAGTAGAGAAAACACAACAATGGTGGAAATCCATTGTAAATAACCTAATCTTTTTGGAAGAAACAACCTTGGAATCCTTGATCTATTGCTATGTTGCTTTGTAAATGAAGCAACTCTTCCAAAACTATTATTATTGTTCAACAGTTGCTGATCTTTCTTCAACACAACTCCATTTTCAAGAGAACCCATTTACAACATCAACAAAAAAAATTAACAAGATTGAAAAAAAGCTTGAATCTTTATCAATATCACATAAAACCCAGATGAAAAAATCAAATTTTCAGCTAAATTACATTGAAAAGATTGAAACTTTGATTGATTTAATAGCTGAGGTCTTCTCATAGTTTAAAAAAAAACTAAAAACTTTGATTAATGCACAGAAAAAGTAGCAAGATTGAAGAAAAGCTTGAATCTTTATCAATATCACACAAAACCCCGATGAAAAAAATAAATTTTCTGCTAAATTATATCAAAAAAATTGAAAATTTGATTGATGTAATAGCTGAGCTCTTCTTACAGTTCATAAAATTCCTCTGTTCAAAGCAAAAAAAAAAAATGAAAACTTTGATTAATGCAGAAAAAACCCAGATTAGAAAATAACTTTTCAAGATTAATTACCTTCAAAAGATTGAAACTTTTAATTAGTATTGGTATGATAGTGAAGTATTTATTTCAGTGAGTAAAAGATTCCTCCTTTTACTGTTTATAGCAAAAAAAATTAATGAATTTTTCAGTGTAGGTGTTTGGTTGCTGTTGAGAGGATTTAATACAATAAAAAAACAAGATAAATAGTGAATCAAGACAAAGTTCAGAAATTTAAGGAAGACAGTCAAATATTATTATAATTTATTTTTAAAAAATTAATTTAAATATTGGGTTTTATTTTTATTCAAATTTAGTGGGATTTTTTTGACATGGGTTTAAGTATATGGGATTAATATTAATTAACACAATTATGGGAAAAGAAAATGATATACTGGGATTTAGTTGATGAATTGACGAGTGATGGTGATTTGATTATTGCCAAAAGAACAGCTAAGCATCTTAGTTGTATTGATTTTTTTGCTGCTTTAGGACACGGGAGAAGACTGAAGAGTGATGAAGTATTGAGTCAATTAATTGTTAGTGACGTTTTACCCAAAAGAAAATTGTAAGTGATGTGGGTGGAGCAGGTGTCTTTGAACGCAAATTCTCGTTTAAGACGGGAATTATGTGTCTTAAGCTTAAAATGGGTTAAGTATATATTAAATCACCCCATTTGCTGCCTAGGAAATACCAGAGATTTTGTCTTTATTATCATCATGTATTAGTATTTGACCCGTCTTAAGCCTTTGACGGTTACTTTTGTAAACAAGACTTACTTGTCTCTGAAAACTATTGATGAATTTTACGTATAATGGTTTTGACGTATGTAAACGCCAATCATGGTTTTCCTCCTACCTAAACAAGTGATACGGAAAACTCACTGGCGGATAAGGTAAAGCTAAGAGGTTAGTTAGAAGGTAGATCGTCTTTCTTTGAGGAGGAGGCAAAACATAATTAACTTGAAATCGGGACAGCTTTTCGAAATCTTAGTGATGCACTGAATTTGTTATCGCATGTCTGCTTTGGAAAAACCACTCAGATCTCCTATCCAAAAAATCACAACTCCCATGTTTAGGCTTTGACTCTTAAATAAGTTCTTGTTTCAATAATTCAGAAGTAGGAGACGGTATTTTACTAATGAATCGATGGCCAAAATCATTTCATTCAGGATATTTTATCCGTTTCATCTTATTTTGTGGTGAGACATGCCATTTTTCATACACAATATTTAGCATTTTACCATTTTATACGTACAGTTTCATATTTTTTTTAACTTTGTCCCTCTCATTTGAAACACGAAAAACTAAAACAATTGAGGAAAAAAAAGAAATGCCATCTCACCCTCTTTATTTTGATGTACACGGAATCGACAACGCGGAGCCAGAGGCCACCGACCACCAACCACACACCGATTCCTGGGTGTGGCTGAGGAAAGGAAGAGGGTTTGGTCGATGACGTGTAAGCTGGGGAGGGGTTAAAGCCAACGGCGCAGGATACATGGGAGGTTAGGGAAATCGAGGTTGATGCGGTGAATGGGGGAGGGTGGAGTCCCAACTACTCCCAACGCGTCTAAAATAGACTTTTTTACATGATATCATGTGTCAACCAGGGAATAGATCAATATTTCCCGAGATTCATAGCTCTTACTTGGAGCAAGTATATCTTCTTTTGGTTAGTGGTCACAACAACATAGACCCGCCATCTCATGGACAATTAGCACATAATCTTATAACTACGCCATACCTAAGGCTTAAGCAAGTGAGCATAGCAGTTTTGAAAGGTTTGTAATATTGTTAAAAAAATTCTACAAATAAATGTACGACTTTTAGCATTGGTTTGTCTTTTGTCTTATGGTTTGATGTATTCTAAACGCACGAGTCATGTCTATTATTATAAGTTTGAGAATGCAAATTTTAGTGCTATGTCTTGAATCTGATAGTTGTCGCTTTGAACGATATCATAAGGTGTTGAAGAATGTTTGATATTTGTCTTGGCTAGGTATCTGTTTTGGGTAATTCTAGGTTATTATGTATTAAGTTTTAGAGAGTATTATAAGAGCCGCTTTACCAATTATGCACATCAGAACATTCTGAATTCGAATTCGAATTCGAAATATGTAATTTTCTCAATATCAATTAAACTCTACTCTCATATGTCCTGTGAACGTAGCTAACACATTGTTAATGAACCGCTTAAATATGTGTGTAATCACTTTGCATTTCTATTTTATCTTTTATCGCTTCTGTTATACGTATAAGGAATATAATATTACTATAATATTATGATTCACAATATGATAATATTGTGATACTATAAGAATAAATATAGATTTATATATTAACTTTAGATATTATATTAGTCCTAGTTTCTATATTGTGTCAAGTATATCTTTACGATATATTTTAGGTAGATTATGTTTTTATATATTATCTCTTGTAATTGTTATATAAGCAACCATTGTTATCAATAATATTCAAGCAATCAATACATTCAATAATATTATTCTCTACATGGTATCAGAGCGGTAAAATCCTAGGGACCTCTACACACAACAAACTATACAAAAACAGCCGCCAACTATCCTTCCGCTGGCGGCCGGAGATGTCTGTCAACTTTTTCATCTCCGGCGGGCTTAATCATTTCTCTCAAAATAATCCCCTTTCTCACGTCTCAAATAACACCTCCTAATTCCAATATATTTCTTCTCTTTCTCGTCTACAATGCCCAATGTCCAAGCATCTGCCTCTGTCATCTTCTCTCTCAAATCCGACCATACATAATCAAGCCTTTAGTTGCCTTCTACTGATGTTGAGATGACCATACAATACACGGTCATGTACTCATGTTCCCTTTCACGTTGCTCTTCCCTCCTTTCTTTTAACTTGCAAATGACATATTTGCAATTAATCCTTCTTATCTTACCGTTAGTCTTGCTTCTGTCTATAATCACAACCGCCGCAAATCCTATCGATTTCTCAAATGTTCCTCACAAGTCACGACTTATATCTTTTCAAATCAAAGGTTTCTTCTTCTAAAAGCACATGATTCCAAAGTACATGATCATGTCCCTTTAGCCACTTACTACCTCTAAATTTGCTCTATCTTACGTTGCAATTTACCTATGCTAGGTCCTCTCTATTTTGTTATTCCTCACTTTGCTCTTCCCAGCATTATTGTTCTTTCGTCTAGCCACAAAGTGCTACAGCCTACAAGTATTTACTACGTTTTTTTTCTTGACCCAAGTCCTCCGAGGCTCACCCGTTCTCCCTACTTTTTATCTCTTAATCTTATCTCATGAGTAATCCCGGCCCGCACCTTTCTCACAAATTACTCCGTCTTATCTCTCAAATTTGTTCAAGCCACCTCTTTCCCGGCTACCGTCAGTATCGTCTCAAAGCATGCCATAATTTTTGGTCGTACTCCAAATTCATTGGAAAATAATTCTGTCACAAATGAAAAGTTATGCCATCTTTCTCGGCCTTCCTCAAATTTTTTCTCACACAAATGTTTCTCCTCTCTTCTCTCGGAAGTCATGAGCCGACGATCAAATTCGGCTCCATAAATACTTATCCCGTACAAATTTTACGATACTTCTCTTTTTTCTCTTCCCATACTTGACAGTTTGACCAAAGTAAATTTTGGCTCCAAGCTCTTGTCTTTTTCCGACTTCTTGTGCACCAACATTGCGGCTCGTATTCCGGCTAATCGTCTTCTTCTTCTCAACCCTTCTTCTTCTCAACGACTCATCGTCTTCTTCTTGTCAAAGGCTTATCGTCCTCTTCTTCTCAACGGCTCATCATCTTCTTCTTCTCAACGGCTCATCGTCTTTTTCTTCTCAAGATTGTTCTTCCCATACGGTCGTACATCTTGCGGGGGTATATAAGGAATATAATATTACTATAATATTATGATTCACAATATGATAATATTGTGATAGATACTATAAGAATAAATATAGATTTATATATTATCTTTAGATATTATATTAGTCCTAGTTTCTATATTGTGTTAAGTATATCTTTACGATATATTTTAGGTAGATTATGTTTCTATATATTATCTCTTGTAATTGCTATATAAGCAACCATTGTTATCAATAATATTCAAGCAATCAATACATTCAATAATATTATTCTCTACAATACATAGTATCATTTATATCAGACAAATTTTGCAATTTCCAAAATCAAAGCTAATTTGACTGTTCAAAACTTCCTGTGAAGTCTCAAGACCCTTTTCTTTTTCTTTTTCTTTTAAAGGCAAGTCTCTTAGCTTTATAGAAGCTTCAACAACACAACTTGCGTCTTTCTTGTATCTATACTCCATATACATATATTTAGGCTTCATACATCCATTAACCAAGATATAGAGAAATAAAATCTTCTAAAACACGATGATGTAATACAAATATACATTACTCCGTATATCTAAACCATCTTGTGTAATCATTTTCGTTTTGTATTATGGCATGTTTTACTAAACAAATAATGCATGATATCCACTTCCTTATAGAAATAAACAAATTACTTAAAAAAGAGATTATATGGATTATTATTATAATCTCTCGGTCATAGTTTTTTTTATGATCAAGTAATTTAAGTACATAGTTAATCAATAAAACTCTAAAGGATTTTAACATGAACGCGTCTGTAGTCCAACGGTTAGGATAATTGCCTTCCAAGCAATAGACCCGGGTGCGACTCCCGGCAGACGCATTTTTTTGTCTATGTATTTGGTGAAGTTATCCACATCTTCTTAGTACCATCAAGTTTTTTACTCTGTCTCTCCAATCATTAGTTATCTTTGTTAAAGAATCCGAACTCAATAAATTATTCACCTCTGCTTACACAATTTAGTTTTACATAGTTCATATTTCATAGCAGCAGGTGAGGGCACATAATCAAGCTGATTATTTACTATGAAGTCCCGATCGAAACATCTAGACGACTATAAGTCATAACTCACGGATCACGAGTCACGACTGTCCAGGAGCCTAGAACTACCAGACTACCCTTTAAGGGTTTAGCAGTTGTTGCGTCAGTAGACACTGCTAACACTTAAATCCAACGGCATTTGTCTATTCGCTATGTTTCAGTAGTACTCCTTTATAAGCAACACAAGCGAGACTGTATGCAATGGCATGTACAGCTTTTGCAACTTTTCTATAATTTTCCAAGAGGAGATTCTGAGTACTTCATTATTATGGATAATAACATGCGAGCCCATTGTTTCACGAACCCATGTCTTCTTCTTAAAGTAAAATCCTCCGTATGGGAATGCCGCTTGAGAGAGCAAGTACATGTCCACCTGTTGTCAAGTTGCTGCAGGAACTCAGTCAGTAAATAGATGAAATCATAGCATTGGATTAAAATCCGCTGTCTTGAAGGTAACATTATTGCAGGAACTCAGTCATTAAATAGATGGGAATCACAGCATAAGATTAAAAATCGTTGGCTTGAAAGTAAAATAACAGCATATCAAAGTGCTCACCTCGGATTTGGGAAGCGGGAAGAGGATGATAAAATGACAGGAAACAAGAGAAAACGGAAAAGTTTAAAGCAAAGCCCCGCAATGAAATTTACAAGCTGGTTTCTTTAACATATGCGTGACAGAATGCATTAAACTGGAGCAAGACGGTATAAAAGGGAGGCAGGCTGGTCATTGGCTTTCTTGGCCGCCGTGCTCCATGGTTGTTCTACAAGTTCTTTAATCCACTTTCTCATCGCTAATTTTGCACCACTGGTAGGCCGGAGGTAAATCATGCAGCTGCATACATAAGGTGTAACACTCTATATTATTTAGACACGGTTAGAACTTAGAAGTATCCGGTGCTTGTCTAACTGCCAGACTCTAGCCGTAAAATTGAAGAATCCATGCTCGAATGAGCAATATTGACTACAACTATGTCAAAGATTTAATCCTACAAGTAAGACCTACATATGCAAAGCTTGAGCACATTAGAGGTTGAGAGAAATATTTCACGTCTACAAAAAACAGCATTGATACTTGATCCTTGTACATCAATTTTGGACACAAACATGGGTCCATAGCTCAGTGGTAGAGCATTTGACTGCAGATCAAGAGGTCACCGGTTCGATCCCGGTTGGGCCCTTCAATAGTTACTACTTTTTTTTAACCTTATCTTGATGCCAATAATATTTACTGAAGTGTGATTTGATAGATTTGCAAGTTCTTGTTATTCTCCTTGATAAAGATCGGTCCGTTTGAGTTTTTTAGGTCGTGTTGGTTTCTATATTTATTATTTGAGGTATTAAATGGCTTGTTTGGAGTTCAATGCTAGATGACCATCTCGACTTGGTGGACATGCACTCACATGGGCGGTTTTCCAATTGTAAAGTTCAAAAATTGCTCAGGGGCAGTTGGGTAGATAGGAATGTCGATGAACAAGATCTAGATAGGATTCTATAGATCTCATATCTAGATCCTTATGTCTCTTGGTGATCCATATCGTATGAGTATGCACATATTCATAGTTACAACTCCTTACCAGTTGATCTAAGTGGTCATGAACACATTAAGCAAAACATATGAAACGCATTTGTAACTAATAAAACTTAAAGAACTTAATTACACATGAGGGCAAACGTTTGGGTCCAACATGCTACTTCGCCCTTCTATCTCTTAATATATTTAGGAACTCCTCGACCATTTGGTAGCTACTGTACATTTCACGCTATTTGTGACGAATAAGTACACAATATCATTTCTAGTTTTTTAAAAGCAGAAGTAATATGGACTTTATCTTTCTGAGTTAGTCTTGAGTTAAACGGCTTTAGACTTTAGATTAGTATAGTTCCAAAACGGATCCAAACACAATGTCATTAGTAGGTAAAAAATGATTATTGAAAATTACTATTTTACGAAAAAAAATTGTCTAAAGAACCTTGCACAAGTATTTGTAATTGTAAGTTTTTAAATGAGTAAAAACATCACCAAAAACTTATTTTCTTAGCAACGATAAAACACATTAACTTACACAATACAAAACAAACTCTCATAGTCGGATTCACTAAAACTTGTGGAAATTAGAATTATATCTCAAAATAAACCGGGAATTCGGGTCGAGTTAGTTTTGTCAAAGACGAAGTCTACATTCTGCCAACAACCACTTGGCCGCTACCCCGACTGCGACCATCAACAATTCACCGTCTATAGCGGCCCGTATTGCCGCTGCGTGGTCGGGTATCTCTTTTCTCCACCAATTCATTATTTAGGACACCAATTCGTAATTCAATTACTCATTTTTCTTTGATGATGTAATGTGGAATCAGATACCATTATTTGTTCCTAAAGATAACACCCATTATATAATAGTACCAAACTAATGAATAACAACGCAACTAAAAGATGCAATGCAACTACTAGTACCAAGACTAAACGGCGTCGTTTTTCATTTTTCCCAATTGCTGAGTACTTGAGTTAATAAAGCTGTATTTTTTCATCAGAGGTTGTGATTTTCTTTCTGGATTTTTCATTTTTGTAAAATTTCTATTCGAATTGCACTTTCATATGGTCAATGCATAAGCATACTCTCCGTTCTCATTATTTGTTTGCCTTTTATATTCTTTTCGAAGAGTATTTTAAGGTTAAGCTATTGATGAGGATGGAGGGAATAGTTTCCATGTCGTCCCAAATCCGTCCGAAATAAAGACGAGATTTTGTGAACATTTTGTGGTCAAATGTAACCACAATGGTTCATGGTAAGCTATTTTCCCAAAGTAGTCACATTTTGCGATAAAATGGTCACAAACAGACCAAAATAAGGCCGTCTGAAAAGAGATCAACTCCTTTTTTTTATGGCCTTCCAAAAGAACTGGAAAGTTGATTCATAATCAAGTTTTTAGCTGAAATTTTTTTTCCCTGTATTTTTAGATAAAATGGATATAGCACTGCCTGTAGATAAATTGAATGTTATTTCCAACAATTCAGACGTCTTACCAACAAGTTCTTCCAAGTAAGTTATCGATGATTGTCGAATCATAATCCTCGTTATGTCGTCGAGAATGATATTTTTAACAATTAATGTTCGATTTGTCTCATTTTTTACCCTGTGGTAACAGATATGTGGTTTTAGTTTCGACGGGGAGTTTCAATCCGCCCACTTTTATGCACTTGCGAATGTTTGGTAACGCCATCTTGTTGCATTATGTACTTCCTTCGTCTTAGTAAATTGTTAACGAATTTATGTAACACAAAGGGATCTAAGCTATTGTTGAAGTTTGACAAATTTCATTTTATCGTGAACTAATGTCACTTGAAATCGTCCACTAGAATTGGCAAGAGATGCGCTGAGTTCCGAAGGTTACCACGTAATTGGAGCCTATATGTCACCTGTAAATGATGCATATGCAAAGAAGGTATATAGTCCTTCCTCACCTTATTCTAGCTAAGTTCACCAATGGATCGTTTGTAGTTAGAATTTGATATGAAAACCTGAATCTTATTATGGGAATTGTGACTTGTGACGGAGTTGTTATCGTCTTTAAAATCTTTCACCATCAAATGATGGCCATCTTGTTCGACAAAGAGTGTCGATGTTTTACATGCCAAATGGCTTCACCAAGGATTATTATCGAGTTTGAAATTTGGAAGTTGAAATGATTTAAATTTCGGAAATACGTTATGCTTAGTAGCATGTTATGTCATAAATTAGAATACCTTGAAATGGTAGGAGTCCCCTACGATAAGTACATGTCCCGCAAAATATTAAGAGTACAAGAATGTTTAAGACAATTTGAGTTTCAGGCTGTGTTGGTATCTGAAATCTGAATTAGGTACAATATTGGGTGGGTAAATCAAACCGAAATCATTTCAGCTTATTTAATGGTGGTGTATGACAGTAAGCAGTATTTTGGTTTCTGTAGGGCCTTATATCTGCTGAACACCGTATACAAATGTGTCAACTGGCTTGCAGAAGTTCAGACTTCGTGATGGTAGATCCATGGGAGGTAATCAAAACGTAGTTTGCAGTTTTTCGTTTGAATTTGGTCTTTAATTACTCGTACATTGTGGCTACTTTTTCGTTTACACCAAATTCGGGCCAAGTAGAGGTGTAGAGCTTTATTTATCAGAGATTATCAATTAATCTGTAAGTGTTGATGCCATTACAGGCTAAGCAAAGTACCTACCAACGGACCTTGACAGTTTTAAGTAGAGTGAAGAACTTCTTATGCGAGAATGGTCTTGTTTCTGCTGGTAATTTTGACATAGACGATAGTTTCAGGAATTTGCGCTTGGTAAATAAATAATTGCTCCATGAGCACAAAGTTGACTGTTCTTTTATTCTCAGGATCCCTTAAGGTCATGCTTGTCTGTGGTTCCGATTTATTGGAATCATTTCGTAAAAGTTTTTGGATCCCTGAGCAGGTACATTCCTGCGCCGTTAATCACTAGGTAGTTTTCATAAATGTTGTTCAACTTCCCAGCCACCTTGCTCTAAACTAGTGCATTGTATTCTTACCCAATCTTTCCTGGCAGACGAGGTGGCCTTGCTACCACTGCATATGCTTTACTTAAAAACAAACTATGTATTTCCAGGTTCAAGCTATAGTCAGAGACTTTGGTGTGGCTTGTATACGTAGGGAGGGGCAAGATGTTGAAAAATTGGTTTCGAACGATCCTATTCTGCGTGAAAATAAGGTAGTCTTGTTTCTCTGACGACACTGTTCTGTTCAATAGCAATAGTTTAAGTTAAAATAAACGCTTATCAAGTTAAGGTAACCGTTGGTTCTCAAGTAAACCAAAATGGCTCATTCAATGCACCTTTTGGCTGCTTTTTTTTACTAGGTTTCTGAAATATTAATATGCGTACATATCCTCGTGAATGTGTTCTGAGAGATTTTACCTTTTTCGGCAGAAAAACATCATGATTGTGGATGAATTCATCCCTAACCAGATCAGCTCAACCCGAGTAAGGTAAAATAATCTCCAATTCAATGTTAGAATATTTGTCGAAACTCACAGCTAAATACTCTGAAACTACATTTACGTTTGCCATGTCGCTTTTAGGGACTGTATCTCAAGAGGGTTGTCCGTGAAATATTTAACAGAAGATGAAGTTATAGCATAAATTCAAAAACACCATCTGTATACACATGATCCAGAAAACTAACCAAGCCAAATTTCTACAATGCTGGTTTACATTGCCTACCAACCCTTACAAGTTTGTGTTACCTACATTCCGCAGAATTTATATTTCAGCTTCTACAGAAAGATCTGCATTCCATAGAATTTATTTTCCGGCTCAGAAGTTTTAAAAATGTTTCTGTTTATGATCTTCACTTGGGAGTTGAGAACAAATCCATGGCAGAGGAGGCCATCTAGGCCACTAACCAATACCTCCTACTATCACATCCCCGGGTAGTTGGGAACAAATTGTGTTTTATGAAACATCCATGGCCCTCAAGACGTACCGACTAGTCACGCTAATGATTTAATTAAACAAAGATAATTGGTGATCTTCTTTACTAATTTGTCACCTTTATACAAAAAACAGGTATACTCCCTGCTAGTCATTCATTTCTTCCCCTTTATTAACCCAAAAATCTGTCATTATTATCCACGTATGTGACTGTCTTGAGCTAAAACTGCATTTTTTGTGCGCGCAAATAGTAAAAACTGCATTTTTTGTGCGCCAGAGTTTTCCAAAGTTTATAAATAAAATCAGAGATATCCAAATGAAACATTTTTATAGAACTAGTCAGAAATCAATCTCAGTTGGTCAATATCCATATTAATGAATTTGTCATAGGCCGAGTCAATCACCAGATCAAGTATATGTAATCAACCTCAGCTACGTTGTGAGTTTTATATGTAATCAACCAAGAACACACATGAATTTTTTTTTATCATACACTGCTACGTTCTGAGTTTTATTAAAGAAATTTAATGAAAAATATGGCGCTGTTATTTAACTCAAGTCCCGTAAATATCAAGGGAAGAAGCTGATGACAACACAAACATTTTCGAGTTTTTCAGGCTTCGATACCGAATTGAATTTCAGATACGAGTATAGTTAAACTCGATATACCGGAGCATTTAATCAAAACGACAGTCTAACAATCATCTATATATACAATTTTATAAAATATACTCCGTACAATTGAAAACAGAAAAACAAATGAAATATAGTGCTGTTATTTAACTCAAATCCCGTAACAAACCAAGGGAAGAAGCTGATGACAACACAACATGTTTCGAGTTATTCAGACTCTATACCGAATTGAACTTCGGATACAAGTATAGTTAAACTCGATATTATTATATTAATAATACAACAATATATTTAGAAAATAAGTGCATAAAAACCTCAGTTAAATCCAATAATATCGTTTGAATATAGCTTTGCTGAGGGGTTCTCCCTGTAAACAGGGTCTCAACTCCACTATACCTCATTTCTTTGGATTATTTCATCATCGGCATTCCATACATTATAAAACCGTCAAAAGCTTGTGACCGTCACAAGCAAGATAGTCGATTTTAAAAGGTTTCAGACAGTCGATTGGATAATATCATACAAATGTAGTTACTCCAAGGTGGGAATCTCGGATTTGTAACTAGACAATCAACTAAGTGAAATAACAAATCATCATTAACCTTTACTAATTTTAAAAACAAAATTTTTATTTATAAAATTAAATAAATTAATTTAGCTCAGGTATGATACAGCTTTATCAATCAAGAATTTTCTGAAGCAGAACTGGCATTTAAAGCTGAGATTAACTCATCATCACAAAATAACAAACTTAATCTAATGTGAAAGTGTCTTGAGTTAAGACGGTCTTGAAAAAAGAATTTAACCGAGGGTTCAAAGACGATCCAAAATTAGGGTTCAAAGATCATCTAATGATTCGGAAATTAATCTTCGAAGGTTAAATTTGTGTTAGAGAGATCTCAATTCAAAGAGTATTTAATCTCACTGCTGGGACCTTCGCGGTAAATTCAAATTAGTAAAACAGTAAAAAAAATTAAAATTAGAAATTAGACCTCAGAGATCTTGGTGGTTAAACCATCATCAAATGGAAATTAAATTCCATCAAGAGTAGCAAATATTTTTTATCCATCACTGGCCAAAAATACGGAAATTTTTAAAAGCGGTATTTTAATAAAAGGTAAACAAATAAATGAGACGGAAACGAGAAAATATAACATGATGTAATCAGGAAAGGGGTTGAATAATCATAAATTAATTCAGTGGGAATCCGAATGATTTATTTCATCATTTTACATCATAAATCATAAAATGAAGTATTAAAATGAAGTATTTGAGTTACTAATTAAATAAATTGTATCAATAATATCACCGAATATTTCTAAACCTAAAAAAAGGAAGAAAGTTCGGAGGTAAAGATATACTGGTTTGAATTAATTTAGCCTAAGGATAGATTCCTGTAATCATTAAAATTGATTAATCAAAAATTGCAAATTAGGCCAATTAATTAAAAAAGAAAATGAAAAATGTGTGAAAAAAATGAGACGGATCCGAAAGGAGAAAACGGAACCGGCAATCTGTTTTCAAATCGGGTTTGGTATCCGAAAGCAAACTTGAATGATGAGTGCATTGATTAGCACACCCTCCATAGGTCCTTCGTTTTAATTAATTAAAATATAAGCTGAATAAATCAACTAAGAAATAATAGAATAAGACGGTCTTACAACGTGAGACGGAGAGAGATGCTCAGGGAATACGAACCATAAGAGAATAAGATGAATCATGTAATAAAATTATCAATGATTTTGTTTCTCTTTTATCTTCACCGCATCTCTTTTATAGATAATAAATTGAAAGAGGAAGAGGTGTGAAAGTGGCGGCTTAATATGAACCCTAGAAATAATTTGGAGTTTGGAGGGTGAATTGATGAAGGATAGAGATATGTTGAGTTGGTTATATAGTGAAGAGGAGTTGTGTGGGTTGTCAGCCCTTGATGGCTGACGCCGCTTCCTGAGATTAACGGGCTTAATTCATAAGCCCATGATTGAGTTAGGTTATTGGAACCAGAGCTTCTCACAAAACGGTTATTACCCGTCTTATGCTTTACACAAATTCTCATTTAAGACGGGGGTATCCGTCTTAAGCTTAAGACGGATACCATATTCTCTCACAAAATACCCATCAAGGGTGAGTGGAGAAGCACATGAGGGTGCCCACCTTGTCCCCTCTACCCATTTCCTCTCACAAAATACCCGTCGCAAGATTCGACCCATCACAAGCAAGACCTACTGTATGCTTTATACATGCCAAATATATACCAAATTAATCTATTTATTGCCTAAGAAATACCAAATATTTTTACCTTTATCATCATCATGTGCTAATATTTGACACGTCTTACGCAAGACTTACTATATTGGAATAGGGATTTGTGACGGCATTTTTCCGTCATAATTTTCTGACCTCTCAATCTCTCCTAAGAAACTAGTGGCTGAGCAACTAGGAGAGGACTCTGTGAGGTCACAAGCTTATGATAGTATGTTGTTATAAAACAACGAAAATATTAGGGTAGTGATAAATCCACAATCGTTTTTGATAATGTCACTTATGTCGTTGTGAGAGAGTGAATTATAAGATAAACATATGATTAGCTTGTACTCCCTCTGTCTCGGTCAATAGTTATCTATTGCTTTTGGTACACGTCTTAAGGAAAAAAGAAGTGAATTTTAAACTACACAAAACAACACACTACCGGAAGCCATGACATATGAGTATATGACCCACATAAAGTAACAAAATAAAATAGATAATTATTTAATGATGAGTGTTGATTTTCGCAGTACGAATTTTACTCATTATAGTACAATTTAGACTATTTTGCCCCTTGATAAGACGATATTTATTGGTATTTATACCCCTTTTCTATATATTTTTACGGTCGTCTATCGTATTATTTGAGTTATTTGTTATTCATTTGCTAATTTCGGGATATAAGTATGTGTGTATTACTTTTCTGGTCAAATGGATTGGTTTATGTATTATTTATGTTAATAACAGATAACGACCCGATGAAATATGAACCGATAGAAGGAGAAGATAAAATAAGTTACACATTTTGGACAGTGAAGTAATGAAAAGCGAACAAAGATACAAATGAAAGGCCAAGGCCCAGAGTTTCCGTGGATTAAAATTGGCAAGACCAATTGGTTGTCACGTGGGAAAGTCATGCTCATAAATAAAATGAAGCATTTGAAGAACAAAGTTAGAAAACAGAAGCGATGGAGCACCAAACGCAGCAACGAGCCAACGAGAGTTTGCCTCTGCCTCAAATTCAATCTCTTATATTTTAATCACAAATCTATCTTATTCCTTACAAAATCTATCCCGTATATCCGAATACCATTATAAATACCCGAGTCCTCCGTTAGGATTAAGCAAGCAAGTATATAATATATAAACCCAAAATCTGACGGGAGTGAGTGGCGACGGATATGAAGAGGAGCAGTCCGACGGGTGGAGCGGCTCCGACCCGGAGGAAGATGGAAGACCGACCTTGCCGAGGTGTTGCAACCAATACAAGGGACGATTTTCTGTACTCAATTTATTAGTTCTCCCTTCTTATCTTTAGCTAATTTCGTTTTCGTTGGTACTAATTTGGAACCTTGTTAAATTAATCTTTCAGTTATTAATAGTTAAATCGTTCTGGCAATATTTGTTTAACTGTATTCTTTTTATGCTCGTTTTAATTGTCATTGGTTTATAGCTAGTTGATTAATTGGGCGCGGCGTTGGATTAATTAACCGAGTAGCAACTAATTTAATTTGGGACTGCAATGATGTCACTAGATTAAATTAGGAGTATAATTTGATCTAACTAATTAATTGGTTAGGGTTAATGAGGTCTTTCTAGTTTTTAATGCGGTTAGTCAGTTTGCGTAACTTTGAACCTTGCGTACAATTGGTTAGCTAGTATTGATAGTCGAGCGGCTCGCTACTGGTTAAAAGTAAGGATTGATAGGGAGAATTTAGTGGCTAAATTCTCTACAGTTAACCTATTGTTAATTGAATATTTGCTAGACGTTTCAACAACGTAACTGAGATGTTAACTAAACTAGGAAATTATTAGCTTAAAGGATGCTTGTTTCACTTATATCCATTTAAATGAGCGTACTTAAATTCACTAAATGAAGCCCCCAAATTCCGTAAATATGTTAATATTGGTACATATGTAAGTTAGTTGATAAAGTGCATAATAGTTAATTAGTTTTTCCAATCTCTCTGTGGGATCGACCCTACTTATCCTTTACTATGTTTATATTTTTGAGGTTAAGATATTTAAATAAATTGTTAATTTGTATACGCTAAACGACACGCATCACCCCTCTCATTTTTCCTCACGTTTCTAAATGTCTAAATGTACTACATACTCAACTTGGTTCAAGCACAATCTCACACCGATTCGAAATACTTGTCGAGGGTTAAATCATTTATAGCCTACGTGAAGCTTAGCTATTTAGGCTGAAATTAAGTGGAGTATTTGGCATAGAAGTGGATACTAATATTTGGGAAGCATTTGAATGAAATTTGTCTTGTAACATTAGTGGTGGAGTTTAGTGTAAACCAATCTTACCCTGTCCAGCTCTCAAGTGAGACAAACTAGCCTGCTCCCCCAAATGAGTTAGGCCTCGGCTACCTCTCTAGCCTAGCCCATCTAGGTTCGTAAGAAGTCAAAATGTCTATTTGGGATGGGCTCATACCATAACTGGGGGAGCCCGGTTCGACTCCTCACGTTGTCCCTGCCAAGGACCGTGATTAGCCTAATGTTCACGCCTACATGAGTTTTGGCTTAGTGAAGCACATTATACGTCTTTGAATGACATATCAATATCGAAGTAGGATGCCACAACTACAATGTTAAAATTTGATTGTGTCGTGTGATTTAAAAAATTCAGTCATTTTTATGTCAACAAAGTGACGTTTTCATAAGTACCGTTTGTGAGGCGGGATCACACAACTGTTATACTTCGTAAAATTCATCTTTGTAACTGAAATATATTGTAATATGAGTATAAATGTCTTTAATTTATGATTTCACACCATTAGAGTGTAGAGCGGTCTCATGTAATGACTTTCCGAAAAAAAGTAATACGAAAAAATATAGCACTCCAGTTTCAAAGAGATTAGCCTTGCACAAACGCGGCCTCAATAAAAACTCGTTCATTCCTTCTTCTCAACAGTGGCGGCACCGCCTCTACCAAAGAGCTCGCCGAGGGTGGGAAGCTTCATCTCACCTTTGGTAGAAAGGGGAATAGTAAGGTTACCAATGACAGGAAGGTCAATAATTAGACCAATACCAAGCTCATAATCAATGTCCCAGTCTCTCCAAATATCCTTGGCTAAGCTCATCACTACGTCATGTGGCACCAACATTGGCACTTCTAGTACTGTTGTCTCCTTCCCTTTTATTGATCCTGGGTCTGGTATCTTGCCTGATGCTATCTCCCTACAACAATACCATTTATCAGCTAATTCTCACAGTAAAAAAAAAGGTAAGAATACATATATATATATATCTCGCGAAATAAAAATAGTTTTTTTATGGAGTAATAAGAATAAGGTAATAGAATAAAACTATAATATATGGGCCTCAACAATCACCTTAAGATTTTGGTTGAGATGATTCATCTATTATGCTATCAGAGCCAGAGTGACCGTAGGTCACATGTTCAAACTCTGGCAGCCCCCAATACATATGGTATGAGGTGCCTGTGCACTAACAAACCACTGGGTCTCAACCATCACCTTAAGGTTTTTGTTGACATGGTTCATCTATCATAAGGTACAAAAAACAACCACCAATAAACTTATATCCATACCATAAAATCCAATACTTATATTTTTTTTGTTTAATCACCCTACTATTAAAAAATTAAGTCATGTTCTAATTTTCCCGCTTAAAACATAAAATTTATAGGTGGGTTGGGCGTTATACTTATAGAGTTATAGCTTATAATATGTTAGTTAGTAATGAGCCAAATCTTTTATATTGAAATCTCACTTATGATGTGATTGAAATATTTTAATACACTTTAGCTTATTATCTGTCTCTTCCCCATGTTATATAAACATTTAACTTTGGTTAATTTTTTAATTTAACATATACATAAGTATATTTATTACAACACATATCTTATCTGATTGTATTATTAAGGCCATTACTTAACGTTTATGTTACTTCTTTAGTTTATATAATGATTTAATAACATATTAAAAAAAACAGATAACAAATAGTTTCAGTAAAAGCGGTCATCTTATATCACGGAGTAAAAGTGTTGAGCCTTCTCTTTTTTTATCTCTTAATACAAGAGATTGCTAGTACTAAATTTTATAACTATATCTCAAAGGGAATTAAATACTACTATATCAGGTATATAATTATTAAATTCTTTAATATCTTTATTTAAAAAACCGCGCATTCGCGCGGGTTCTATACTAGTATGGATAATAAGAATATAAGTTAAAAAACATATCGTTTACAACAATACAATAAGTACCACTTCACACAGGACTTGTATTAACGAAAATTTTCGCGGTACCCCGAGGTTTGGCATTTTACCCGAATTATCCAAAAAATTTACTCGAAAAACTTTAAGCAGTCATAACTCATAACTTGTGTTTACAAACGCGAAAAATGATGATTTTTTTTCAAATCGTTCATCTTTCAGAGAGTTACGATTTAAAAAAAAATTAGTCGTATTTGGATCCCGTGGCTATGAGTTTTTTTATGTCAAAGTTTTTTTCACCTAACAAACTTTGAGTGGCCATATCTCTTGGTCACGACTTCCGAACTCGCTAATTTTTTTTCAAATCGTAGCTCTCGGAAAGATGAACGATTTGAAAAAAAAATCTTCATTTTCAAAGTTTGTAAACACGAGTTTTGGTTGCTTAAAGTTTTTGGGTAAAATGTTTGGGCTTTCGGGAAAAGTTTCAAACTTAGGGGGGGTACCATGAGAATTTTGCGCTTGTATTAAGAACGGAGTAGATTTTAGAACAGTAGGATGGTCTACGCCCGATTCTTTGCCATTGTTCCTTTATTTAAAAATTTGTGAGGACTATTTTAAACAAAAAGTCTTATAAAAAAGTCTCGGTTGTGACAGTTTTCTCTCACTTACAGCTTGTGAAAAGTCACAAACTTGTTACGAAAAATATCCGTCACAATTAAGAATTTGCCATTTTAAAGATTGTTGCATCTATTCTATATTCCCTTTAGATGGAAGTGGGATGGTCATGGTAGTAACTAGTAAGTTGTAAGGCATGTGCTAAGATATAAAAATGAGACATGGCAAGCATGCATGCTGTGCTAGTGGCAGATAAAAAAAGTCTCACTATCTTTTGCAAAAAGTAAAGGTCAAGGGAATTTGCTTAGTACACAATTAGTTGGCTTGTTGACATTTGACAATAGCATAAAATAATCAGTTGGTCTTGTTTCAGACGGACCATTTTGGTCTGAAGTAATAAGACGGGATTTTGTAACCACTTTACAGTTAGATTTAACCACAATTGAAAACAAGTTGATATAAGTTGTGGTTACATTTTATCAAAAAGTGGCAACATAATCCCGTCTTATTTTTCAGACGGAATTAGTCCGTCTGAAATAAGAATTTGGGTAAAACAATTGAATGCACATGATCAGTTCATGTTCATATCCACAAGCCCATAATCCACACAACTTTGAAAGCATCGATATTTAATGCACATTGATTTGTTATGATCAACTGATCATGATTCCAAGATTCATGATAAGCACTAATTAATACAATGAATTGGTAGAGGCGAAAAAATATCTACCTTTTCTTCTACCTGCTTCTACTCTCACAAGCGATTAAAATAATGCTTATTTTATTTGATTCACTTGCCTTATAACCTCATTCGATATATATATTAATTTAGTTTATTGTATTAAGAGGGTGAAGTGAGAAGGTCGAAGGTCAGGAAGAGAAGGTTGTTTCTTGATAGCACCCCTCTTTGTAGAAACAACAAAAACTCACTTGTGAGACAGATTTAGCATCATGTATTCATGTACTTTAGCAAAGTCAAGAAAGTGAAAGTCCACTTTCTATATGTTCACATATTCTCTTTAATATGCGTCTCTTTTAATTGCATTTTGCAAAATTTTAATCAAGGGCAAAGTCAGGATTTCAAATATGAGGTAACAAAACTAGTAAATATATTGTATAAAGACCATTCGAGGTAACAAATATTGATATTCTTAACCATTTTTTCGATGTTTGGGTAGCGAGTGTTACCCCTTATTACTAGCTAACCCCCAAGTATAATCGTTCAAAATGCAGTTAACCTACGACACGGTCAACCAGTTACACCAACTATTACTCCGTCAGTAATTGATAGAGCATTTTACCATAGCTGTTTTTCTTCATTAATTCAACCTACAAATACAGATCTCACATAACCTAACCCTTCAAGGTCATGGCCATCAACCTATAATAATGATCACCCGAAAAATATATTAAATAAACGTAAATAAACTCTAAATTCTATAATACAATCAAACAACCACAAAAATTATGTCGTATAACAAGTCTACAATAACGATCCTTTACTAGACCACCATAACAATTAACAAATACCCTTCTTCCGTTTCATTAATTTGTTTAGTTAAAGATAATAATTTGACGACAAGAACATTTTATGGGATGAATCGTAAGAAAAATATATGATGAAAAGCGTAATGTATGTATAAAAACGTACCTAGAGTCGCTTTTGAGGGAGTAAGAGATCTCGCAAATAGGAATAGAATGAGAGTAAGGATTCAAAACGCCAACCTTGGCTTGGTACGTAACGCCGGCTCGACCGAGTCCCTTGAAATCGACATCCTGTATACTTGCTTCTGGTTTCGGCATTTCCGCGATCTTCTCCGCCACGAAGTTCTTCGCTTTGTCTATCAATCCCGACATTTTTTTTGTCTGTGAAATTCTTTGTCTATGTCAAATTGTAAGATCGTGAAATGTATTGGTGAATATGTGAAAGCGAAATTCCGAGTGGTTGGGTTTTATAGTATTTGGGAAATGGGAAATGACTATCCACTATTCATTTGTGATACGGAATATGCCCTATGGGCTATGGGCTATGGGCTATGGGCTATGGGCCTATGACTATCCGTATTTATTTGGGGTCAAAAGAGGGGGAACAACCGAAACGAAACACCTAATTAGCTATTAGCTACGGGGAATAGCTACCTTAAGAACATTTTCAAGAAGAAATGGTATAAAGCTCTCACGGTGGATGCTTCATTATGGGGTCACTAACTAGCCTAATTAGCGTATGGATAGACATGCTTTAACATAACCGACCAGTCGTCGCCCGACGACCTTAGATCCTTGCAACGCGTTAGTAACGACCGTAAACTATTGCTTACAAGTTGTTCCTCGTATACCATTTTATTAAGATCATCGTCACACGTAGTCATCATGTCGTAGGTATAATTCTAGGAAAAAAGACTATAGATCTGATGTACAACCTCATATCTAATACGGAGTATATGAATTTGAGATTATATACTCCCTTCGATCCACATCAATGGTAACATGGTTGAAAATGAAGTATTTAAGAAAATGTGGAAAAATGAGGAGTAAAAAGGGAAAAAGTAGGTGAGCCATGTAATTGTGGATTTATGTGTGGTTGATACGTGAGTAATGTAATGACATTTTGTGTAAATATCAAATGGGAATAAGAATAACATAGTAATAATGTTGTGGGCCAAATAAGGTATTTTACCATTGATGTGAATCGTTCGTTTATGGTAATGTTACCATTGGTATGGATAGGAGGGAGTATATTTTTTTAAGCTTTTTAAAGTTTATAAGGTACATTTTAAATGTTATATATGATGATTTTTTAGTTTTATTGTAATTTTATGGGCTTAATGTCAGATAGACTGTAACAACCCGAAATGTACCCAATTTTTCTAGTGAAAATATTTTACGGATACTTTTCAGCAAACTTAAGTTTTAATTTAGAATTTATTGTTTCCAGTCGAATTTGGAATTTCCGAGTTCGTATTTGGAATTTCTGCGAGATTCCACGAGAATCCCGTTTTAAGTCAACTTTGACTTTCGTTGACTTTTCCGACTCACCCCGTAAATTGAAAGACCGAAATTATATTTGAAAAATAATAAATTTAATTTATTTTTATTAAGATTTATTTGAATTTATGATAATTTAATATAATTATTTTGAATTTATTCGGAATTTAAGAGAAGGTTTTACGGTTTAACCCCGAACGTCATTTAACTATTCCCGAGTCAACTTAAATACCGAAACAAACCCGAAACCCGACTCTAGCATGAGTCTCCTCTTCGTTTAAGAGAAGGTCTTGAGCAAAATCGTCACAAAACCTTCGTTACTTATTCAAATCCGTCCTAACTTATATTTCTAGAGTCTCCTCTTCGCTCTTCATCTCCACGTACGTTTTATTTCCAATTCCGACAAAATCGTTTTCAACACTTTAATTATGGAAAATCAAGTTTTAATTCTAATAATGTTATTCTTGTCATTTCTTATAGGGGAAGATTTTGAAGACTAGTTTGGTGACTCGTATATTTTAGGAGAAGACTAGTAGACGGGTTTCTTATTTCTTTAGTTCTTATTTTGGGTGCTACTTGATTTTGTGCTAGCTAAGGTAACGATTCCGAGTTACTCGACGAATTAATGTTACATATCTTTTGTTTTTGTTTATGTTGTTGTTATTTACGGTTTTAGTTAGTAACATGATAAGTAGTTGTTATTATTATGTTTTATGAATTTATAACAAGTTTAGTGTTCTTGACATATTTGGATGATTTGTTCATAATCATGATTTTTGTATGGATGGTTGTTAAAATGGTTGTTTGTTAATTAAACATGTTGGAAATATTTTGGTGTTTGTTGTTGGTAGAACCGTGTAAAGTGGCCGGAAAAACCAGCCCCCAAGGTCGGTTCAGGCCCGGTCCAGGCCGGTCTGGATTGGTTCGGGTATGGTCTTTTGGGTTTGTGTCGATACTTGATTGTTTTGTTGTTGTTTTGACGGGTTTTAACTATGTTAAGCATGCGGGAAATATTAAGAAACGGTTTTAAAAATGACGACTAAAACAAAACAGGCCCAAACCAGGCCCGTGGGCCCAGTCCAGGCCCGTGTTATGTTCGGCCCAAATCAGCCCATGAGTCCTCACTTTGGACTTGTGACGGTTTTTGAGTTTATTGTTATTTTATCGTGTTTTGTAATATTTAGCAAGTGGGAAATTTTAATAAGTAAATTATTTAATTAAAAGTTTTTCATATTATTATTATTTCTCACATGTTAGAAATTATAATACGAGATTGTAGTTTAATTTGATATCCTTTAAGTCAAGCGGGTTTTTCGTATGATTTTAATAATTCACATGTTGGAAGTTGTAATAAATAGCATGAGATGAATATGATGATTTTATGTTCAAGTCTAATTGGTAAAGACTCTGTTTCTAGCCGGTTTGACCAAACGGGTTTGGTCAAACTAAGATCTAGTCAGCCCCGTTTTGACTGATGACCCGTCGCGGGACTCGGGTCGGGGATTTGTCTTCAGGTAAGGTTTTAATTAATGAATGAATGAATGAGCCTTAGTAGATATGAGGCGATATGATATTTGAATGTGATTTATATGCAATTAGTCACATGATAGGAAAGTTTTTCCCGTGACTGTTTAATTGTATGATATATGTCGTGTTGACTAAGTACTCATAGAGAATTATGATTATATGGCGTCTTGACCATTCTAATTCTAAATGAGCACCTTGGACCATGACATTGATAGGCCTTACTATCTTTAACGAGTATATGTTCACTTGTTGATAGCTTTTGTGTTCCCGGCTTGGTGGGTTTATATCCAAGCTGGGGCATGACTTTTCTGCCTATTTTGGTGAGTGGATGGTCAGCTTAAGTACTAGCCAACCCTTTGGTGGATTTCCTTAGGGTACTCATGTGGTCTTATCATGAGTCTTGGGTGCGATGGTTTTATCCGCATTTCTCTAGGTCTGCGCAGTCTAGGATTAGGGTAGAGTGGTATCTTGGCCATGTTTTAAAGGTAACCGCTGAGCTAAGATATTTGCTTTGTATCTTGGCCATGTTTTAAATGTAACCGCTGAGCTTAGATGTGTGCTTTGTATTTTGGCCATGTTTTAAAGGTAACCGCTGAGCTAAAATATATAAGTATATCCTACCTCGTGGTATAGACTCGAGTTACAGAAGTTACTATTGGCGTGCTAAGAACTTATGCCTGTTTATAGACGTATTGGTCTTTCATGTTTGATGATTCTATGAATCTTAGAAGGTGAGATGCAAGCCGGCTAAGGTTGATAGAGTTTGGATTACCGGTTGTTAACTGCTCACAATGATATTTTTTTTTGATTAGGGTTTGAGTGTATCAGGGCCATGTTTAAAAAGGTAACCTCTGAGCCAGCATACCAGCTCCCTACCTAGTGTATAGTTTGTTAACCGATTCACATGATAGTTTGCATGACTAGCTTAGCCTTCATATGATAGGTTATATGTTAGTTATTTGTTTCATAACATGAAAAACATACCGTATATGTTAAGGTTTTGTATTTTCCATATACATCTCTTTTATGTATTCATGTTTTATTAAACTCGACATTTCGTGGCTGGGAGAACTCGGAGTTACTCCCCACTGACTGTGGCTTCCGTGTTTATATTTAATGCGGTTGGCAGGTTTGTGATGCATACTTGGGTACATTGACGAGCTAGCGAGTGAAGTATTACCTTGGACCTATATTCGGTTCTTAGGAGTGTATATTATTATACACTCTTTTATTTTCCGTATTTATACGGGAAACATGTCTCCCCGTTTTGGATATTTCTTATGTATTATATTATTTTTCCTGTTTTGTTATGAACCTTTTTCTTTAAGACACCTTTGTTATGATGAATATATTTAATAGTAGGGTCCGGTTTTAAAATTTACCGATTTTCACTAAAGTGAACCTATTAGAAACGTATTCTCATCTTTTATTTATTTAAATTACTTGTTTATCTTTCCGCAAATTCGAGGACATGGTTGAAAATGAAGTATTTAAGAAAATGTGGAAAAATTAGGAGTAAAAAGGGAAAAAGTAGGTGAGCCATGTAATTGTGGATTTATGTGTGGTTGATACGTGAGTCATGTAATGACATTTTGTGTAAATATCAAATGGGAATAAGAATAACATAGTAATAATGTTGTAGGCCAAATAAGGTATTTTACCATTGATGTGAATCGTTCGTTTATGGTAAGTGTTACCATTGGTATGGATAGGAGGGAGTATATTTTTTTAAGCTTTTTAAAGTTTATAAGGTACATTTTAAATGTTATATATGATGATTTTTTAGTTTTATTGTAATTTTATGGGCTTAATGTCAGATAGACGAACTCAAAAACCTTATAAGAAAACTCATAATTTTGAAAACAAAGCCCGAAAACTTTAATATAAAACTCGAAAACTTCAATATTTGTTATGTTGAATGTAGTACATCGGATGTATAAACCATTTAGGAGGCGTTTGGTTCGATGAGGAAAGGGAATGGAATCAACAAACGGAAAAGTGAGGCAATGAATATGATTCTACATAATATTCTTGGGTATTTGGTTGAAAATTAATAAGAAAGGGAATAATTACCCCAAAAGCCAACCCCCACCGGCTACCTCTAACACCATTATCAACTACCTGTCACCATTACCTACACCGACACCACCACAAGCTATAAGCGGCGTCTTCGACCCTCCGTTGTGCCCCACAACGATGCTTCTCACGTCTCATCAAGCACCCACAATCCAAGGCCTTTAACACCCTCCGAAAGTGATGAGGGTTTCGAAGTGTGCATGGTAGTGGTTTTCTAAGGGTTCGCCATGTGTTTTAGGAGGTGAGGGTGGTGAGTTCGGCATAAGTGGTGGTCTAAGGGGAGGTTCGCTGGCAGGGAAGAAAGGGGCGGTGGATGAAGGGCATTCTGTCGCCGGCATTGGTGGTGGTACTGCTGTTGGTGAGTGTTGCCAGTGTTGCTTTGTGGTGAGTGTTGGTGGTTTAAGGGTGGTCACGGAGTAAGGATATGAGATACCTTTGGGGGGGGGGGGGGAATCAATCTAAGGGAATGAGCGGTCATATCAATCTGAAAAGGGGCAAAAAGAATGAAAAAAAACAAAAACTAAACAAAAATTAACAAAGGGTAATTGAAGGCAATGAAAATAAATCACTCTCTTTCCTACAAATGGATTCAACCCGTTACAACAGACATCTCTTATTTTAACTTTTTGAAATATTTTTTTTCATACTCTTGACGATATATTTAACCATTTTATTTGATTCAAGACGACTCTTTAATTTAAAAAGTGTTCATAATTTTTTTTTCTTTGGTAAAGAGGGAACCCGCAGTAACTACATTTGATCTGCACTGGGTAAACCTTGGATATAAGTGATAACATGCAAATCACGCATACTAGGTAAGCCACCCGATGGTAATAGACTTGAAGTCTATTTGGTATAGACTCAAACCATAAATATATAACTCGATCGTTTTTTATGAATGTTGATAATAAACTTGCAGCGGTATTAATTAGCCTATTTTTGTTGTTGTTTTGTGATATTTGTGTAGAACTAAAAGGATAATACGTGTGAATACTTTCAACATTGCAAGGACTAAGGTAAACATGCAACACGATTCATCCTCGCAAGGATGAATAAAGATTATTTCATTCTCAGAAAGAAATAAAGGTTTTAGTACTCGTAGAGAATAAGAGCTTAACAAGAAATCTTGTATTAACTTCTGATTTTACATGAATAAAATTGACATATATACAAACTTTCTATTTATAGTGCTAACACTTACCTTAAACTAATTAGAAAATAGTATGGAAATCGAAATAATATGAAAACTACTTAATTTATTATTCGGAGATACAATTAGGAAAGTAAGACAAACCCAAATTCATACAATAGCTTAGTCAACAAGTCATTGACCAGTCCACGCGTCATGACTTGGTCAACACGACATTGTTGTCTTGGAATCCGTGTCATGCCAGCTTGGCTTTTTCGTATCTCTTCCATGTTATTATATTGACTTGTTTGGAGTACATTTTGAATCCTTCAAAAAAATGAGTCAGTCACATTTCGACTAATTAAAACTTCATTTTCAACCTCTTCTAACACTTCCACATCAAATAATACTCCACATGATTAGCGTAACCGTTTCATCGTTAAATGCGATCAACTCTCTTCATAACCGTTTAAGATTCGAAGACCTTCACTTAAAAGATTGTATAAACAACGATATTGTATATATAATGCAAAAGGAAAACAAATTAAGTCTAAAGATCTTTATTTAAATAAATACGAAGTAATAATTTTATTCGATTTACATAGATTATTTATACGACTTATATATATCTCCAATCAAATGTGACATATCTAGATGTCGTATCAACCAAATAAATTGTAAATGTTAACACTCCTTCAACATAAGTCTTTTATTTGTTTTGATTCAACTTACAAACAAGCTAACGTCTAACATACATGCATTGATGCATGTCACACCAGTCACTTGCAAATGTAATTAATAAACACGCACACAAGCTACGCACAAATAAATTTCATGATTGCCATACAACACACAACGTCTAACTCAGATCGAATCCATACATAAACCCTTACAACTCGTACTTAGTCGTTTGGTGGCCTGTGGCTGTTAGGGGGACGAACAGGAGGAGTTTGGTTGACGATCGCCGGTCGCGTTTGCGGTTGATCATTTCGAGCTACGTAATAGTATTGGGGTTGGGGTTGGGGTGGAGGTTTGTGTACGACCGGTTGCGGTTCAGGTTGTCGCTCACTTGCCTTGTCTTTTTTATCTTTGTCGCGGTTCAAGTACACCACAATCACTATTATTACTATTATCACAGGAGCAGATATAGTAAAATATACATACTTCGCCATTTCTTATTTTCTTCCCACTTACTATAGAAATTATTGAAAATTTAGAATTGTCGTTGGAATTTTTAGAGAAGAGGTGAATGATTGTGAACCTTATAAAGAAGATGAATGTTGGAAATTTTCGTTTTCCTGCAAGTGTGTGTTTTAAGAAATTCTCGGAATTGGTCTTTCAATTTTATTTACAGTACAACTAGTGATTGACGATTCAATCTCTCTGAAGACGGGTGTATACATTCTAAAAATAAAACGGGTTAAATGGCGGTATATGTATTTTTGCTAGTTTTTAGAAACTTTTTTATTGTCTGATTTATCTTATTTGACTCGTCTTATGAATTTGTTTACTAAAAATAAAACGGGTAAAATAGCAGTATACCAAAAACGGGTTAAATAGCACTATACAGTCTATACCCACCCTCTAGCGTCTTCCTACACATTCGTGACCAACTCATATAGATATGCTTCCTCCCTCCATCCTTATAGTCCCATAGAAATTGTCTACAAATTTGTTCAATTTTAGCAATAATTTCCTTAGGTAAGAATAGACAGGAGTACCAGAAGCTTTCAACACCAAAGATTACATATTTAACAGTTGGATCATACCTGAATAAGATAAAGTCTGTGATGTCCAATGGTCTTATTATTATTATTATTTTTATTTTTTTATTATTTTTTTTTGCAGAAAATCAGGATCTTAAAATTAAATCAAAGGAATGGAGTACAAGATCCTACAAATCCTACAAGGGAGTCAACGAGACTACAAGAAGGTGCAGCTCTAAACATTACAAGGATTTCTAAGTAACCTAAAAACCAAACAAAATAACCTTCCAAGAAGGTGCAGCTCTAAGCATTACAAGGATTTCTAAGTAAGACTAAATATTTAATCTTCCAAACTAGAGCTTCAATAGTGCATGAAGAGCCTTTGAAGATGCGCCTATTCCTTTCAAACCAAAGAAGATAGATTGTACACAACAAAGCACATCTACGCTGCTTCTTGATCCTACTCTTCCCTATGTTATGAGTATGGTATACCATCTGAAAATCTGAGAAAGACGAGTCACACTAATGGCATCTATCCAAGATGATGTAGCCTGCCAGATAGAGGCAGAGAAAGAACAATCAAAGAAGAGGTGCTCACTAGTCTCCAGATTATGCTCACATAGAACACATCTGTTAACTAAGGAAATTCCACGACGGCAAAGATTATCAATTGTAGGAAGAAAATTTTGAGTAGCCATAAGCCCAATCACACAATGCTTAGGATAACAGCTAGAGTCCCAAATGGTACGATGCTGATAAAAGAAGGCCCCTCTAGGACGGATAAGATCATAGAATTGAGACCTATAATTATCCTCCAAAAGAAACAGACTAGCATCAGAGGACCGCCCTAAAAACTGAACAAGTAAATCACGACAGTGAATAATACTGCTCATAAACCAGGAATGAGGTGAGGTTAGTTGAAAATCCCAAATGAAAGAACCCTTCGGGATATAGGCATCCACCTAGACCTGACAAAAGCTCTGTTTGTAAGATTAAGCCGTTTAAATACTCGATTGGCGAAGAACAAATTTCATCGCAACATCCATAAGTTATCTTCTCCCCTAGAAGAAGGCTAGTCGTATAATTGTTTATCACGTCTTATTCAGGGCTCGCTTGGAATGGAGGTAATTATTAAGGGGTAATAGAGTATAAATGAACTAGAAAATAGAGAAGAGTGATGGAGGTTGGAGATAGAAAGGAAAGATTATAGTGTAATAGTCCCTCTTTTAAGGGGTAAAAGTTCACCACCTTCTCCCCTAAGTAATGCATTACCTCCATATGGAGGTAATAATTCCTCCCTAACCTTCTCTTTCCACCCTTCACAACCACCACAAACCACCAATCTCCTTCCATTTCTTCTTGTTTTAGCTTCTATTACCCCCTAATAATTACCTCCATTCCAAGCGAGCCCTCAAAGGTATAAGTGTTTCCAAAGGTTATTTTTGACTTTTTGTCATGATGTTTGAGGTTAAAAAAGCGATACATTTTACTCACCAGCGTCCAGCGTCTCGAGTTGTATGCTTCGAGATGAACTCCACTCATCACTAGTAGCCATTATTTAAACAACATATGCTTGGTTGTTTTGTTCATTATTATCTACCCTATCACATACGCTCATCGTGATCCTTTAACAACTATTGGAAGAATATCACCCCCGGCTCTATAAGACCATCTCCAAGCAAGGTCAATTGGTAGGTCATGACCTTGTTTGGTCATGTTAATGATGTAATTACACAAACATAATTAGTGACCTTATTTGTTAATTGGTGATCAAAGGTCAATTTGTGACCATGGTGGAACAAAATTGACCACCTTAATGACCTACTAGGTGGACAATTTTTATTGGTTGAACAATATAAAAACAATAAAATAAGTATATAGTATGGATTGTGAAGTGAAAAATGATTGGGTTGATGACCTAGGTCGTGACCTTCTGCTTGGGAGGGTAAAAGTAGGTCAAGATAATTAAGGTGCGATTAAGAGTAAAATCGGGTCGCGACCTAGTTAGCGCGACCACTGCTTGGGGATGGTCTAAGACCATCCCCAAGCAAGGTCATGAGGGAGGTCATGACCTTGCTGGGTCACCTTAATTACATATTAGGAAGGAAATTAGCATGACTCAAGTCACCAATTGACCTGAAAGAGGTCACAAAGAATGAAGATGACCCAGTTGATGACCCCATACGTGTCTTACTCTGGTTTGTTACACACAAATTAAAAGGACAGGTGACAGGCTGTCTTCTCCCATCTGCAAAAATGAAAAAAAAGAGCTAATTAATACTAAATCAAATGAAAAATAACTGGTAAATCAAATTATAAAATAAATATGAGCATATAAAAAAAAGTCTATTTTTTAATTGCCCATAAAATAAACTCAAATTTGATATGTTTTGAACCATTTTGAACACAAAAGAGTAGCAAACTAACTGTATAAATATCATTTTATGCTAATGGAAATCAAATTAAATTAATTACCTCTAATAACGAAGGAGATAATGGCAGTGGTAGCGATCTGGTATGAGATGGAAGACGATGATGGTGAAGGTGAAGACGGTGACTGTGATGATATTGGGCATGAAGAAGATGATGGTAGCAGATAAAAGTAGATGATGATTTGGGGAAAGGGAAATTGGAAGGGTTTGGAGATGATTTGGTGAAGGTGAATTGAAATAATCATAGAGATTGGGGTAGAATAAAAGGTTGTTAATTTGGGGATGAAGTTACTCCGTATAAAATTTGGGGATGAAGTTAATTTGGGGATGGTGGTAGTGGGGTATGAGTTACTCCGTATAAAATTTTGCAAAAATAACAAAGGGTATGTGTGTAGTGGGCTTAATTCATGTTTTCTTATTTCACAAATATACATATTTAAGACGGAAATATCCGTCTTAACCTTAAAATGGATCAAATAACATATGAATATTTGCATTCGTAAGACAAAATACAGTGCTTATATATTAACAAAATGATTCGCCCTATTTATGCAAGTGGCATATTATTTGAGTCGTTTTAACTTAAGACGAATATATCATTTTTAAGAGACTTATTTTATTAATAAGAAAACCAAGTTCTATAACTATTATATTTACTTAATGTCTTGATTGAAATTACAACATTCACTTATAATTAATGAAATCGATTTAAAAATATTAACATTGTTATTTAAAATTAATTTTTTAATCTAAAGTACGAAATAATATCGATGATGGTTAGGATATCGGTGTTGTGCTGATGGCACGATCGTTGATGGTGTTGTCGATCTGTTCTTTGTTGATGGTGATAACAAAAAAAATTAATTTTCCTTCGATGATGGTGCTGTTGATTGAATGTTGTGATAAAATAAGGATGAAAGCAAATGGATTTGTTTCCTTGGTTTTATTTGAGGGGAAATGGATTTGTTTCATTTGTTTCTTTTATTGATTATTGATGTGAAGTGAGCAAATAAGATTTGATTTCTCGGGTGATATCCCAAATAAGATAGTCATATTCAATATTTAATACGAAAAAATATATTAATGAACAATGTTTTCTCGGGTGATATCACTTTTCGTAGTATATAAATGTTTTGTTTTTAATTATGTATGCGTATTTTATATGTCGAATCATGTTTTTCAATATTTTTTAAAAACTTGTTAATGAAATTGTCTGATCACTTTTAGAAATAATAACATTGTTCATTAATATTTTTTTTCGTAAAGTACGTCATAAGATTAACAAAGTCGTAAAATATTGGGGTACTTTTTATTTTATTAAGATATTTATTTACAATAATAGAAAAAAAAATGATTTATAAAATGTTAGGAAAAAATAATTAGAAAAGTAAGAGAGAGAAAAGTGGGGTATAGAATGTGGGAAATGATTGTGAATGATGTGAAGTGGATAATGATTGGGTTGATGACCTAGGTCGTGACCTTCTGCTTGGGAGGGTAAAAGTAAGTCAAGATAATTAAAGTGGATTAAGAGTAAAATTAGATCGCGACTTAGTTAACGCGACTTTTGCTTGGGGATGGTCTAAGAGACAAACTTTTTGTTTATCCCCAAGCACATTATTTTTGTTTCTTTCTCTTATTGAACCACTTCAACTTGAAGAAAGTTATACCCATCATTAAAAAAACACAAATTCTTATTTCAGACGGAGGTATCCGTCTTAAGCTTAAGACGGATACCATTTTCTCTAACAAAATACCCATTAAGGGTGAGTGGAGAGCACATGGGGGGAGCACACCTTGTCCCCTCTACCCATTTCCTCTCACAAAATACCCGTTGTAAGATCCGACCCGTCTTAAGCAAGACCTACTGTTAAAAAAAAGGTGAAAAGCTTATACCATCGGGTCAACTACTAATAAAAGTGATAAAATACGAGAACACACTTATGTTTTTTTTTTCAAAAAGAAAAAATAATCTTGATTAAAAAAATATGCTAAAAAGAATCCAATATTATTCCTATATTATGTTATTATCTATAAACTCTTCATGCCTTTCTTTTTATCAAGTTTTTTGTTCATATATTCAAAAATCATTAGGTTTTCCCTCATAAACTATGTTTCGGGTTTCCTAAATTCATTTAGAAAACTTCTGATCGAGAGTTCCACATAATCTATATATACCATAGCTTTTATTAACTTATTCAAACATCAGTAATCCTCAAGACTACAAAAAAATTTCGTTTTAACACGTGGACTTTGCTAAAGCATAATCCTCCTATTAGTGAACAACATAAATAAAGGATTGTGATAAATCCACTACAATAATTACTAATGTCACTAAAATTGTGAAAGAGGAAATAATACAATGCTTATAAGTTACTCCGTATATCATTAGCTTGTATTTGAGTAGCGTTAGTGAAAACGTGGATTTATCAATACCCTAAATAAACTTCTCTAGTTGGAAAAAAAAAAGTGACACAACATTCGAGTTTCCAAACAAACTCCGACACCTTAATCTAAACTCAACAACCAAATTCTTGTGTACCTACTTCAAATGGCCACCTTAAGCGCCACCCTTCTCCGCAACCTGCGTCTCAAAACCCGAATAAAAAACATGAGCAACATCCCGGAAAACACTGTATACGGCGGCCCTAAACCGCAAAACCCGGAAAAACGTGTAACCCTGGCCCACCTCCGTCAAAAACACAAGAGAGGTGAGCCAATTACAATGGTAACAGCCTATGATTACCCTTCTGCAGTTCACCTTGATTCCGCTGGTATCGATATTTGTTTAGTTGGAGATTCCGCTGCTATGGTCGTTCATGGACATGATACTACATTGCCTATTACTGTTGATGAAATGCTTGTTCATTGTCGTGCTGTTTCTCGTGGCGCGACAATACCGCTTCTTGTTGGTGATCTTCCTTTTGGTTCTTATGAATCCAGTGCTTCACAGGTTAAATTTTTTATTTGGGTATTAAATTTTGTCTTGTAATTGGAAACTTTGTTTGCATGTGTGTATGTTGTGGTTTGTTTGTTTGCTATGATCTTTCTGTTTGACTGTTAGAATATAAAACCTATCATGAGACTTCAATCAGCTTAAACTTTTGGTTGAGACGGTTTCTTGACATGGTATGGGAGTGAATTATTAGCATAAGGTATGGGGAGACATGCGATGCATCCACACTTCAAGCTCATTGGGCATTCATGTGAGGGATCGATCATGGGACTTCAACTATCAGCTTAAGCTTTTGATTGATATGGTTTCTGGTCACTTTTTAAGACTTTCGTGTTGTTTGACTTTTCAAAGTCAAATAGAGAGTAGATAGTGGCGCAGCTAGGATTTGTAGTTAAGGGTGAAAAAGTTTCTGAAGACATAATGATTTAAGATAAACTAAAATAAAAAAATTCATTGTCGATAGCGTGCGCCCATGCTAGCTCCCTAACTCTCCTACTTAATGGAGGGAGTAATTGTTTGTTATCAATTTTGGTGTTTATTATCTCTGTGATCAATTTTGCCAAAAGCTGAACTTAACAATAAGTAGTGTTGTACTCCTATCTGTGTTCAATTTTCTAATTGCTGATCTTATCAGATAATTTTTTTTAATGTCTGTAATTCTGTATTATATGAGCATATGACATTTGCAAAAATTGCTCTTATGAGACAAACAAACATGGATGTTAGTTGCCCTTTCTCGGAATGGTGAAATTGAGAGTCATTCTAGAGTCGCGGCAATGTTCGATCTTTACCTACTGTTGAAGACGTAAAAAATGCATCACAGATCAGATAGAGTGACTGGTAACTGACAGTAAAGTAAGGGCAGATAATTACGGAGTATATGTTATTTTGGATGAAAAACTATATCTTGAGATTGTTGACATTCTTGTTGGTTTTTTTTTTGAATATTTGATTGATTCATGATTGGGCAGTCTGAATGATGAGCAGGCAGTCAACACAGCAGTCAGGATTTTAAAAGAGGGAGGAATGGATTCCATTAAATTAGAGGGGGGATCACCCTCCAGAATAACAGCAGCAAAAGCGATTGTGGAAGCTGGAATTGCAGTGATGGGGCATGTCGGATTGACTCCTCAAGCTATCAGCGTTCTTGGTGGATTTAGACCTCAGGGCAGAAACGTCTCCAGCGCTGTCAATGTACGTCTTCTTTTGTACAGTCTTTTGTTTCAGAAATTGAGGTTTACTTTGACACTCCTGTTTAAAATTAACAATTTCATGGTGATTTATAAGATTGATCCATCTCATGAGATTTATTGTAAGTGGATGGATAGTGGAGACCGTAGTTTAATTGAGTTGGTCTAACATTAAATTACTATGTGACCGTCTCATATAAGATAAAAGGGTGGGATCATTGTTAGTTGTGGTCTTACAAATGGGGAGTTTAAGCATCACTAATACTTAGTTTCCCTCTTTGAACCAACATTAAATAACTATGGTCTTTACTAGAGCTGAATCGGGTTTATTGTGCAGGTTGTGGAGACTGCACTTGCATTGCAAGAAGCTGGGTGTTTCTCAGTCGTCCTAGAATGTGTTCCGCCACCAATTGCAGCAGCAACAACATCTGCCTTAGGAATCCCTACCATTGGCATAGGAGCAGGACCTTTTTGTAGTGGACAGGTTTGGTTACTCTATTCTCTTTCCGCAGTAGCAAATCTTTATACATTAGATGAAGTTATCTAAGATTCATTAGTATTATTGGGTTTAATAAGTTGCTGGTTCCTCAAAAGTCAAAACACTGTTGTCCTCTTTACGGGAACATAAATTCTCAAAGGAGCCGGCCTCACATTACCGTTTTATTTGTATATCTCACTCTTTCTCTATGCGAGGCAGTCTGACAAGACACTAACTGTTGCTGTAATGAAATGTTAACAGGTCTTAGTGTACCATGATCTACTGGGAATGATGCAACACCCTCATCATGCAAAGGTTAGATTTTACATCCCGTGCTAGTGACTTGTGACATCTTTTCAAACATACGTTTTACTTACGATTAGTTGTTTTTCATGAAATTCCTCAGGTCACACCTAAATTCTGCAAGCAATACGCGCATGTGGGAGAGGTGATCAACAAGGCTCTTTCTGAGTATAAAGAAGAAGTATCAAGTGGCTCATTTCCCGGTCCTGATCATAGCCCGTATAAAATCAGTGCCTCAGAAGTCGACAGTTTCTTGAAAGAGCTAGAGCGAAGGGGTTTGACAGAGGCTGCATCTGCTGCAGCTGCTGCCGCTGAAAAGATGGAGAATGCTAAAAGCGCCTGATATAGTGATAGAGCTATCTGTGCCTGGTAAGAGTTGATTAATAAAATGCGGATTTTGTAAGAACTTGATGCGAGCAAATCCTCAGCTATTTTTCAAACAGGCTATGAGCATTTTTATCCGTTTAGCTATTAAATAACAGCCTTTTTTAGAGGATCAAACTAGTTTTCTCTTGGCAAAAATCACATGTTTTTATGTTTTATATATCTCCATAAACCAGGCTTGAGACCGGCAACGCATATCATAAACCAAATTTTATGGCTTTCACAGGCAAAGTTATTAACTTTGGTTTTACTCCTGTATTATATCGTTCCATGATAAGTTTATCTTATTTATTTTATATGAATGTCTGGAGAAAGTAATGTGTGACATTGCTGCTCTTATTAGTTTCCTCTTCAAGAAGTCTATCATGTGAGAGGACTACTAGTTTTGCAGTAGTGTAATACTGTAGAGCTCAGTTCAGGCAATTAGGCTTTTATTAACCTTGCCAATTTTATTCCTCCCCTAAATTGAAAGAGGGATGGAACTTGGAAGACGGCGACCTGCATAGCGTAGCTGCAGGACCTGCGTCATTAAGATCACACAGCTATAGCTGTACACCCCCATTTTCCACGGGCCTTTTCCGTCTAAAATTAAGACGGAAAAAATGTGACCTGTTTTAGGATGAAGTGAGACCATTTTTTGATAAAAAGTTATCAGAACAATGCTGTAACTTTAGCTGTAATATTTACATCATGATATTTGAAATGAGAATTTGCATTCCATCTTAAACCAGCTATAAAAATTAGCCATTCAACAATCTTCTGATACAACTACAGAACTGCATACCGCCTTGAAAGACTCACGCATATCGCGTAGTTAAAAGCGTGCAGATGCGGACAATATTTTCCCGTTTTTAATATCGAGAGACTACTGCTGCATGAGGGGGAATAAAATGTGTCTAAAATTGCATAAAAAGATAAAGTTTACTACTTTTTGTAAATAGTTGTATGAAATAACTTGCTCCCTCTTGTCCTTCACATGAACACAAATTAACTTTAACTCTATCAGCTTATCATATGCAACAACTTCTACTTTTTTCCTCTACAAGACTTGGTTGAGATTCTGCCAACTATGTACTATGTTTACTGTAAATCTCCACTAACATACAAATCACAAGACCATTGTGACCTTACAGAGATTCTGACAAATAATAGTGACCATTTCTCCAACCCCTATCTTAGAAAAAGCTGTAAAAACTGACAAAACTAGAGTGGAGCATCATGTCCATTTCCTGAAAAGTGAATCCCACCTACTGAGAAGTAAAAGTCAAACCCCAGCAGCAGCAGCAGCGGAGGTGGAAGCGGCGGTGGTGGTGTAATCATTAGCTAGCCACGGAAACTCCGATGAAGTCGAGAAAAACTCTGAGAAACAATCGCTGTCATCAAGAACACCATCAATCTGATCAAACCCAGGATAGAAGTCATCATTGAGCATCAAGTCAGAGAGGCTTTGTTTATCGTCTGTATTCGACTCTGACATTTCAGTCAAAGGGAGAGGCTGGCGGCAGAGGGAGAAGCCGGTGGTGTACCATTGGATGTAAGAGGCTTCTGACGTGTACTTCCGGCAAGGGTGCTGCGGTGAGTCGGTAAAGGGTGGTTGTGGTCTGATGTGTAGGTGATTATGAACATTTTGGGATCTGATTTATTGCGCTCCACTTGTTTTCTAGCCAAACATCCCTTTGAACTGCTACATTTGTAGTATCCCCTGTTTTCCAACGACGACAACAGCATCAAAGTCTTATCCCCAAAATCATTTAAGGTCGGCTAACATGAATCATTCCCGGTTTTCCAACAAGGGACCACAAACAAATGAATTAATATACTGTGTTTTAGCCTTTAAAAGCTGCTTTAGTTTTTCTTATGGGTGGAATTCCATTAATAGATTAGTAACCTTAACGACTTCTTTTATGATCTTGGATTCTTCTTGAACAATTTAGGGGTAGTGTGTGAATCTCTTTGCTTGACAAATAGAAAGAAAAAAGAAGGTTTACAGAAATTAAAGAACAAGTTTCTTTCTATGCTTTAAAGAGCATGTTTAGGTGCTTTACAATATGCTAACACAAAAAATTAATCTGCTTTACTCCATAGATAATACAATACTCCTTTTCTTCATCAAGAATCAAACAAATATGGACACATAAGCATGATTTTAAGAGAAAATTATAAAATTGGATCCAAAAATTATAAGAGGGTGATGTGTCACAAGATTAAAAAACCATCATCAATGTCAAAATCACCAATTTCAAAAACATAAACATGATTTTAAGATTCCCTTTCAATAAAACATCATTGTGTAAATAAGACAATGTGAGAAGATTAAGTTGTGGAACACGAAAATGGAACCGAGAATACTAATGATATAAATCTTTCTATGACACAAAACTTTTGGTATTTACTAGACAATAAGTGGGTGATTTAATATGTATTTAACCCGTGTTAGCCGCATAATATCGTCTTAAAAACATAAATGAGAGGAAAATGATGAAGCTATAGGAAACATTAAACAGACCTTGGATATGGAGAGCCTTTGATAGGTTTTTGACCATATTTTCTCCATGCCCACTTATCAGAAGATAACCCTTCACTAGGAACATGGCATACTTTCTTCATCAATTTTTTCCTATATTTCATAAAACAAATCAATACCCATTAAAATTCACACTATTTAAACAAATGGGTACTCATCAAAATCCAATCTTTTTCACTCCAAATCACTAAATTTAAAAATCAAAATAATACCCATTAAAATTCAAACCATTTAAAAACATGGGTACTCATCAAAATCCAATTTTTTTCACTTTAAATCACTAAATTTAAAAATCAAAATAATACCCATTATAGTTCACACCATTTAAACAAATGGGTACTCATCAAAATCCAATCTTTTTCACTTCAAACCAATAATTTAAAAAAAAAAAAAAGAGAGAGAGAGAGCAAACCTCTTTTTACTTCTTTGACTTTGAGAATTACTTCCTGAATTACTAGACGGCTTGACCACTTGTGAAACTGAAAATGCTGGTGTCGAAACATCAAGTAAATCTTGCTGATATCCAGAAGAAAACGACGTCGTAGTAGATATCGGGTTCGAAAAGCCGAAAAGAGTTGAAGTTGGTGAGCAACTGAAAGGTTGTTGTTGTTGTTGTTGTTGTTGTTGTTGTTGTTGCGGCGGCGGTGGTGGTGAGGATACGGTGGTTGTTGCGGTGGTAGAAGAGCAACTTCTGACAATAGCTAAAAGGTCCCAATCATGAAAACCATCCATTTTTTTTGTAAATAAATGAGAAAATGAGAAAATAATAAGAAGAAGATGACAAGAGGGTAAGAGGGTAAGGGGTTGACTTTTGAAATGAGGAGGATTTGTGAGATTGTTGAAGATTTTTATTATTTAATAAAGTGTGTGGGGAAGAGAAGTGAGGAAGTGTGAATTGGGTTGTGTCTGAAAAAGGCCAAAAAGTGTGGGGGGTGGTTTTGACTTTTGGACAATGTCAAAGGGGGATTTTTTATTCTTCTCTTTTTGGGTTTTTGTTAAGGTATGTCATGTGGCCATGTGGGAAATAATTGATATAGAATAGGCCCATTTCAATTACAACTCTCTTGTGAACTCGTGATGCAATATCTAGAGTGCTTAGTGGAGAATGTACAGCGTACTCGCTTAATCTCGCACATAATTTTACTACTTTTGAGTTTTCAGATACGATGTCTCTATGTTCGATTACTATCGTTCGTATTAAAAGAGTTTTTTTTGGTAAAAATATTATCTCCCTCAAGCACCATCCTCGACCACTCATTGACCCATTCCCGACCTTTGACCACCACAACCAGCTTGCGTCGTCGGCCCAACACTCTCGTGTTGTTGACCTCCATTATCGTCGAGCAGAACTGACCTAATTCCTAACACGACCCAATTGACTTCTCCCTTTATCCACACCAAGGACGGCAGTCAACCTTCTGTCGTCGACGTTCCCTACCCTTATCTTCGTTGACGGTCAGTGGTGGATTTAGATGGCGGGCTGGTGGTTCATAGGGGTAGTTAATTAATTTCTTATTTTTAGGGTTTGGATTTGTTCGTCAACCCTCCGTCGCTGACGTGAGTGACGTCCCCTTCCCCTCTCTCATTTTGTTTTCAGTCAATGGTGGAATCCCGGGTGGTGCACTGGTGGTCCATGAGAGTAGTCAATTGGGATTTCTTAGTTTTTTTTTTATTTGTCTCCCTTCGTGGTTGAAGTGAGAGGATAAATTCGGAATAAGGCAAAAAAAATGTGTTCAAGTTTTAATTATATCAAGCGGCCTTTGCTGATTTTTTTTTTTTCATATTTTTGTGTAGAATTATCATCGAGGCCTCCATTGTCTCATGATTGAAAATAAATTCACAAAGTTGTACTTTAAACTCAATCCCTCTATCGTTTGCTCTAATATACTCTGAATGAACGATACTAAATTTTGTGTAAGACGGTTTTATATAAGATAAAATTGTGTAAAATAGGGGTTCTTTTTTAACTAAGTTGAAACGTTTTTTTTTTAAATAATGCTAAAAAATAAAGCAGGTGGGTTTTCAGGTTGGTTTTGAAATTATTTGTCAAAATGGTGTCCACGTAGGCTTGGCTTTTCAAAACCCGAAGCACGAACAAACACGTCATTACCCATTGCGTGTTACTATTGAGTAGGAAAATACAAACTTACAAAAATGGACTACAGCAAACACGCTATCACAAAACCCGTCATTCCCAATAACCTGTTTATGCAGTTTTTTTTAAGACAAAATAAAAAGTATAGTCACACCAACAATAATAGCGTTTTTATTCTGTGTTTCAGGTTTTGAAAACCCGAACATTAATAAACATTACATTCATGAATGATCATGAAATGAAATCTATAAAAGTCGATTTTGGCCACTTTCTCAAAGGCCATCTTAATTCTTAAGTCTTAACATGTTGCATTGCCTATTAAGTTGGTACAATGGTACTCCTTATCTATCTACTCGTATTTGCGTGACGATTCCATGAACTCGGTCTTGCACTTTGGGTCTTTTCGGCGTGTGTGACTATATATATTCCACTTCATAATCAAGAATTCCATGCTGACGTAGTGGCTAGTCCCGTTACATCAACATCTTGTAGGCATGCCATTATTACCCTTCTCCCTCCATAAATTTCCTTCAATAAATCTCTCTTAAGACGGATATACCCGTCTTAAGATTAAAACGGGTCAAATACTTGTTACTTGTATGGATTAGAGATAAGTTGTTTGCTAATATCTATACATTTTATTTCTGTCTTATCTATGAAAGTGGTGACTATTTGACCCGTCTAAAGCTTAAGAGACGGATAGTGTCTGTCTTAAATGTGAATTTGTGGTCTTTTAATGGTCCAGATTTTATTGTGGCGATCTAGCAGCGAAGTGTCATAGAGATTAGAGAATAATGATTACGGAGTATATTATATATTAGTGTACTCGAGGAAATGAAACATGATCCAAATAAATATGGAAGTGGACCCATGGGCTGTTGGGCACACGCGATATGGCTCACGACACATTTTAGCGCGACACGACATTGGCACTGCACGCCATGGGTTGTGAGCAGTGCCTCGGCCGAAATTTGAGGAAAAAGACCGTGCCTAAGCACGACATGACCCACATGGAGCATGATTCGCTTTGGCACACCCGAGCATACTTAAAATACAAAGAAATAACGCTAAAGGGGGGGGGGGGGTGATTAGGTACACTCAGGTACGATACAAAACGACACGCTATAGGACATGCCTATGCCGCCATTTCCATTTCACTATCACATGCCTATGCCGCCATTTCCATTTCACTATCACGACATGAATTCCACTTTCCTGACTTTCCTGTGCCTGGGCCGTGCTATTTTCTTCTGCTAGCACGATGGGGCGGCGCAAGGCACGACCCTACACGGTCCATCTCTAGAATCCATCCCCACAAATAACACAAGCGTACTTTCGGCGCCGGCGCAAGGCACGACCCTACACGGTCCATCTCTAAATTAAAATCCATCCCCACAAATAACACATGCGTACTTTTGGACGCATTCAGTTGCGAAATAAAATTTATTTATTCAAGAAAATAGGGGACAGTTGACTTCGGACCCTTGGAGTACGTAAACGTGACATCCTTCAATAACTAATTAAAACCCATCGTTTTAGTCTCGTTTATTCTCTCTTGGAACAAAACTTCACTAATAGTGTCTAATGGACTAGGAGACATTTGGGGGGCTCTCTAAAGTTGGTTTAGTATGACTTCCTCATGTTACAAGAGTGTAGTATTAACACAATTAGTAAGAGGTTCCTTATATCACTCAGAATTAGACGGACTTAAAAGAGTTGAGATGGTTGTTCCTAGCATAATATAATACAAGAATTTCCTTCTATTTTGACCGTGAAACTAACCGTTGAAAGGACTTGGGAGAGTTACGGACCTTACGGTCAGTTTTTAAAATTCAGCATCAAGCGATCAATGACGTGCTGCAATGTCGGCAACCTCATGCGACACCAAAGTGTAAGAGGGGTACTACAAACCATAATCTTGAACCCTGGGACAATTATATTTCGACGCCATGAAGACCTGCATGAACCTCGGGTGAGGTTATATTATGGGATGATTTTAGGGAGATACTGGCTCCTTGAAATTATACTTCTACTTCATATGGCACGGTACTAGACGGACGGTATTGACATACTGTCAATGCTGTTGATGTGAAATCTTGACCTGCTTCTTTACACATCTAAACCGATAATCTGACCATGCTCTATACATTATCCTGCCAATTTTATGGAAGTTTGAGAAACATCCAAGCAGATTCAATTCTATATTTCCCACCCGGATCAGAATAGTCGCTTCGTACATATGGTATTATGCCGGTGACGACAATTAAACAACATTATTGTTTGGTATCGCGTAAATCTTTAGTATAAAGTACTACAACTGCTAAAATACAGATAAACCGACTAGAAATTCGGATATCATCTACGACAAACTAATCTCTATTAACTTCTAAAAAGTACTAACATTACATAAACCAGCTAGTAAGTCGGATATCGACTACGGAGTAAATACCTTTTAAAACTTGTCATCCGTAAATCTGCAGCTATGAGTTCTCCTCAATGCCTTGAATTTCTGTAGCGCTCTCTCAATTCTGCTCGTAGCTGTCACTACTTGTTTCTGCTCTTCCCTATACTGTTTCATCAAAAAAAAAAAACTTTCAGCAAAAATTAACAAGCTCTGCATCTACTTACTTTCGCTACTGCTATGACGCGTAGCAAATGCCAATGACATTCATGAATATGTAATCTGAACAATCCACTAGCGACATACATCCATGCATGCATGCTAACACGATAATGAACAGACAGGATTACCTGCTGCTTCCTTTGCCTCTCTATTTCCGCCTGCAACCGCAAAATTTCATTGTTAACTATCTTCCACCACCCACAACGATAAAATAAATAAATTATTCCGTACTAAATAAGAACTTAACAATATGTAACCATTACCATGGCTTGTTTCAGTTGTGTATTCTCTTCCCTCAATTGATTTAGTTCTGCTTCTAGTTCCACCGTATATGCCTGTCATTTCAAATACATCATTTAACAATTCATGCTTTCAACTTTTGTAGTTTGACGGTTGGAAATATGTGTTATATAGTAGGCGGTATATTTGGTGAGGTAACCGACCTGTTTGCGCGCTCTAGACCTGGCAGCTGACTCTCTATTCTTAATCATCCGTCTCTGCCTCCTCTCTACCACTTTCTCTACCGGACCATCAATAATCCTCTTCCGGCCACGCAAGGATGCCATATCGAGCCCATAATGAGCCGCTGTATTGTCCACCTGACCCGTACCACATAACCCATCTGGCGACACTGGACTAACTGCTGCACCGTTAGTGTTCACTCTACCTGCATAACATGCGACAGGAGCAGCAGCAATTGGATATCCGTTATTCCTCTTGCCATTTCCTACAAACCCGCAAGTGTCGGCTCCATTACTTGGCTGGTACCCTCCTGCTGGCATTCCCATGAAACCGTACTGCGAGGGATGCTGTTGGACTGGCGGAACTGGAACTGGACCTGGACCACATTGTTCACGAACTACTCCGGCCTTGACAAGGAAGTCTTCTAGGGTCATCTCTCCGAAGGTAGGTTGACGTTCAGTTGAATTGGCATTATTTTCATTTGGTGTATGAACATGATGCTGAGACGGGTGTTGCGTTCGCTGTATCTCCGACCAAACCTCGTCAACAGTCTTACTGCACAGCGGAGCTGGAAGCGTGAGGGAGCCTTGCCTTGATAAACTAGGCTGCTTAGCTATTGTAGGTTTCGAGTTATCGTGAGGTTGACTGTGATGATGATTCTCCTCAGCAGACCAGATGCTGCTAAGAAACTCGTCCATATTCATAGACCCGAAATTCTTGCCATTCTCACATAAAGTGTGCTGGAACTCATCCAACGTTAACGAGTAAATTGATGACTGACGTCCCAATGCATTATGGCTACTACTTTGGTTGTTTTGGGAATCGCTGTTGTCAATCTTGGGATTCTGATCATCCATGCCGGGTGGCATCCCTGATGAGTTAACTTCCGATTGCCCCATCTTATCTTTTATCCACGCGTCATGTTCTACCATACAGATTTGGTTACTTTTCAACCTTAGCAGTTTCAACAGCTGAGACAATCGCAGGCTTCGTAATTAAACAACTCGAATACCCTAATGAAGTATAATCATGAATGGTGAGGCAAACCTAGTATTGGTTAACGACCATCATTCCCCTTGATAAAAATGCTGCTAAAATCAAACTCTCTACATATAATGTTTTTTTTTTTGCAAGGTATCAGCAAGCGAGATCCATAGAACTACTTTGCATAATCATGAATCATGGTACTAATAGTGTAGTGAGGAAAACAACGCCGAGTCTTAACTGTAAAAATTAACGAGGACTTATAAAGCGAGATCAGTAATTTTACACACACTTGCATGTGTTAAGACGATTAGAAAACTTTTGACAGCCCACTCTCCGAGGTCGTTGAATTCATAACCTTGCTAAAATCCAAGAGCTTGTCAAGAAAAAAAACACAAATTCTCATTTGTGACGACACTTTGCATCAGAAGTTTGTGACCTCTAGAGAGTGGGAGGACATGTGAGAGAGGGGTTGTGAGATGTCGACTTACTGTGAAAAAAATGACCAAAGCAAACAACATCCACTTGGAGAAGATATAGAAAATAGACATACCTCACTAACTCAATTACTAATGAACTATCAATCCAGCTAAAAACATGAATTTCGTTTCCGTTACCTGAAAAATACAATAACAAACATCATTCACATTCACATAATACTAGTTTCACACAACAGTCATGGGGGACGTGCAGTACACTTTTCCGGTCATATCCATTATAAATTTGGAAATTTGGAACAGGCGAAATCTGATAGATGAGACAAAAGCAAAATGCCCACCGAGTAGAGACTAGCAAAAACATCTTGTCTCATCTATCCAAATACGTCCGCTTTAATCTTAAAACAAATATATGCCCATCTTAGGAGAGCTTAACGGTGTTATGTTATGCCAGCAATCTGACCACAGTCTAGAGACCATTAATAAAGAACAAACCTAATTAATATTACAAGATGTTAATCAAACGCAAGAAAACTAGGGGTCATTTGGTTACCACTAAACAACTAAACAACACAGACCAAAATTTAAACTCGTGTGAATTGTAAAATATTGGGCATATTGTTTGGTTACCCCAATTCAAATGAATTGTTGGAAGTTCCATGAGTAGGGAAAGAGTAGGGAACCATTTGCGGTTAAACTTAATGAGGGGTTAAGTTACTTATGGAAAACTTTCCAAATATTGAAAGGACAATTGCAATTGACTAAAACACCCTAAAAATGAATAGGATAACAATTGACCGAGTGAGTAATTCTCATAAATTTTAAAATCATGTGTATTATCACAACCTAGGCAATACAAATTCTACATGCAATCAAACTACTCCTTAAGGAAGGTGTAAATAAATTAGAACTACATATGCAACACACATTAACCACACACCCCCAACGTTATTGACTAATGGATCTTCAATTTTGTCATTGTTTTATGAAATAGAGTATTCCGTATAAGCGTAACACTATTATCACTTTCATATCGTAGTTCCGAAAGACAATACGTCTGTCGTTTTAGGAGATTTCACAAGAGTTAAAAGAAATTTGTTGGAAAAACATCTACTAGTAATTAGATGAAATTAATGATTTTCAAAAATAGAAAAATAAAGTAATTAACATTTTACACCAATCATATACTCTATCTGTTCCAATCAATAGTTTTCTTTGTTTCAAAATTCCGCTCACAAAAACAGTCAAATAGATAACTACCTATTGGGACGGACGGACGTAGTAGCATCATTATTTTCTAATAATTAGTGTGGCAAAATGAAGAAAATTTAGATCTTATCCAAAACGACAAATAAAAATAAACGAAAAGAGTACATGAATGATACATGCAATTAATTAGCTAAATTGCTAAATGAAGCACAATTAAAATAAATTAATACCTAGAAAAAGACTTTTAAGATGTCACTTCTCTCAAATTGAAATTCAAGGGCTTAGGGATGCAACTAGACAATAACGCAGTAGGTATCCTGAGAGACGGTCTCATAACATTGGACCGTATGTAGTTAAGTATGTAGAGATATCAACAATGCCGAGTTTCTTCACAATGATTTTCAGATTTTCACAGTTGTATGTCCTTTATTCTAACTTCTCTTGTTTGCTGATAATATTCTGAAAAATAAAAAATAACTCTAACTCAATAAATATTTTAATAACAATAAATAAATGAAGAAAAAACTATGGCCTCTTCTTCAGTTAGTTCTGTTGTTTGCTGATATTAGGGCACGTTTATATGTTAGGACAGATGTTTGCATGTGCATGTCTAAGAAATACAGATGTCAGTCGTATAATATTAGTAATAATATTGAAGAGTTGAGGTTATAACAGTAATTTTCCAAGAAAATATAGCCAAAAAAATGCTGAAATTTGGACTAACTAGTACTCCCTACTATTTGTGGTATTTTTCTCTATTTTCTTTTTCGGTTATTCATGTTTTCTCCCCTATTTCCTTTTTTGGACGTGGGGTAGTGTGTTTTGTGTGGTCTAAATTCATTTGTGTGTGGGGTAGTGTATTTTGTGTGGTCTAAATTCATTTCCTTAATCTAAGAACCAAAATAAAAGGGGAAGAATACCTTGAATAGGAGGGAGTAGTAATAATGAACCATAAATTGAGTGAGTTCATGTTTATGATCGGCCGAAACTAAGGCTGATCAAGTGCGGGGTTGCCCGTTAGACCGAATAGTTGGCCGAGGCCACTAAATTTATTGGACATGTATAAACTAAAAGAAATGTGCATGAGCCGACTTGTTAGGCTCATACTTCTGTGGATTCATATTCCAATCCGTTTCAATTCGAGCTCTTGAACCAAACGACCCCTAAAAAAAATGTTCATGAATCGAAGCATGGACTTAATTCGACCCGATTTAGCTAAAATTTGCATAAACCCAAATTTTACCTGATCCAAATTAAATCGACCACCTGACTCGGTTAACCCGTTTGGGAGATCTATTATCAAGAAACTACTCCTAGAGTCCTAGTACTCTTCCCCAATTTTCCCAAATTCCCAAATTGAGCAACAAAAATGTTGGGAGTAAAATCTCCCGCGCATATATCAAATTCCACCAAATTTTCAAAAAAAATTCACCCGACTATTTAATTCCTTTAATTTAATCCCCAAATTCCCCTCTTTCTTCACCTTCAACAGTTCACCTCCTTCAATGGCGAACATAGCAAACCCTAATTAACACCAAATCACCCTCATTTTCTCCATTAATCAGTGGAAAATGGTGGACTCTACTAACACTAGCAGTTTCTCAAAAACAATTTGTTCGATTTGTTATGAAGATCTAAAACCCATTGTTGAAGACCTTCAATCTATCTCCATTTGTGGCCATGTTTTTCATGAACTCTGGTACTTAATCTCTCTCTTTTTTCTCTTCATCTTTTGAGGAAGAGCGGATTCTTTGTTCCATTTTCGTGTCTCAGCTTGTGTCTCACTCCGTGATTTTTAAGAATTGTCCCATTTGTTTTAAAATTGTTGTAACAAATCTTTAAAAGTGGGACAATTTCAAAGAATCGGAAGGAATATTATTTATTTATGCAATATTTTATAATGTACTATATCTGTTTCGATCATTTGTTTACCTTCGATTAAAAAATGTCTCCCGAATAAAAGCAAACGATTGAGATGGAGAGGGTACTATTATGGTATTATTGATTCAGTTGGTCTTGTTTCAAACAGATCATTTCGGTCAGAAGCAATAAGACGGTATTTTGTAACCATTTTACAGCTAAATGTTTACCAAAAAGTGCCAACATAAACCCGTCTTATTTTTCAGATGGAAATGGTCCGTCTAAAATAAGAATTTGCCTTATTGATGTTATCTTGAAATATGAATTTGATTGAAAAATTAATGAAATTGAAACCCTAGTTTGCAGCAATGGTTCGAGTACTGTAAGAATGCGAAGAAGCAGACATGTCCGGTGTGTAAACAAGGGTGTACTAAGAACAATGTTGGTCGGCTTTACTTTCAGTCAGTTGGTGATTCTGTTCTTACGCAATGTCAATCTGAAAACACTAGAAGTAATCGCGATGATGGCAGTGATTGTCCGGAGATTTTGCGTGTTGAGGTTAAGAGATTGGAATCTAAGGTTTCTAATCTTAGTTCTGCTTTAGATTTGCAGCAGAATGAAGTAAAGCGGCTCATTGATGAGGTATAATTTACCGAGTTGAGTAGTTTGTGTTTTGTAGTGCTATTTATTGTTCGAGTTTTTCGTGCAAGTGGTTGTGTTTGAGAAAGATTTGATCTTGTAGTGATGACCTCTTTCTTTGTGATTAGTCTTGTTAGCCAACCAAAAGCGACTAAGTCTTTGTTCTACACGACATTGTGAGATTTGGAGTATCATTTGGAGCTTGAATATATTCTTGTAAGCAAGACCAACAGTTTGGTGGTGTTATTTATTGGTTCAATTTGTTGCTGTGAGCAATTGTGTTTGAAAAAGATTCGATCTTTATTCTTGCGACTGCAATTTGTACTAGGTCTTAGGTTTTGTTGTTGTAGCTGACATTTTGAGATGTGGAGTATCCATTTAGTTGAGCTTGAATTCAACTGAAAGTGCGTACTGTTTTGAGCACTTGTGTTTGAAAAAGATTCGATCTTTATTCTTGATATGTTCTTGTAAGCTAGGTTGGTTTATGTTTGTTTTGTTTCACTGAGTAGTACCTTGTTTTCTGCTTTGGATTGTGATATGATTGTGCTTTGTAAGCATAGTAGGCGGAACATAAGGAGACTCAGTTTGTTGGTGTGATGACATGATTGGTTTTCATTTGTTTCAGCTGCATTTTTGCAAAGAACATCTGTCAAAAGAAGAAATATTGAAAAATGAGGCAGTAAGGCAGAGGGAAAGTATTCAAGCGATTCTTCAAACAAAGTCAAATGTGAGTTTGACACAGTTATAGCTCTACAGATTAAACTGTTTCGTCCTAAAAACTAGTTTGACTCATGTATGAAACAATGTACAAGTATACCATATAACCTACTTCCTCCTAATATAGGATCTTGTCAGGACAACTGCAGAATGCTCAAGGCTGCAAGAAAAGAATAAAGCATTAGTCAAAGAGCTCGCAGCCGTTAAATTGTCAGTGCAATTGCTGAATGGAGATTCTCTTCTATTTTTTTGCTTAATTCCCTGTCTTACACCGTTTTTTTTTTTTTTTTTTTTTTTGCGTATTCAGGTCGTCTGACTGTAATCTTGGGGAAGAAGAGATTCTGAAGCTTGCTTCAGTAGGTAATGAAGGCAATATGCAAGATGCAATCGATGTTCTTAAGAAGTCATTGGTCATTCGTAATAAGTAAGTTGTGTATGTAATTTAGCAGCCAAGTAGCCTTTCTTATGTAGGATTTTTCTATTGATGTTTATAGACTCTACTGCACAGTGTTGTTAATGTTACTCGTACAATTCTACCTCTATTTTCTGTCTTAAATTATCCTGATTGCATATGCATGTATTTCATGGTAATAGATGTTATTTACTCCACATTAGATTTCTACAAGGTTATAGGAAGCTTAGGAGACTAATACTTGTACACAGGAGAAGAACAACTCGAGAGTAGAATATACCTAAATGTCCGACACTAGAGACTACTACTTAGTTGACACTGACATTGTTTCTTCACTTAAATCTTTGTGCATGGAGTGCTCATTATTAAAGGAATTTTTTGCATCCTGAGTGACTTCGTCGAAACTTTTTCCGTTAGAGTTCATAAAGGAGCTAGTTCCATCTGTCAGCTGTTCCTTCTCTGTACTATTTACTTAAAAGGACGTTTTTTTTTATATTCAAAAACTTTTCTAATTACCCTGAATTGTGGCGATTTTCAGGAGTTACAAAGAATTAATGGCTAAGTGCAATTCTCTTGGGAGAGGGGAAGCTCGTTTCCAAAGAAAGCTTGAGAAGGCAAAAGAGAAGATTGTAAAACTAAAGGTAATACATTGACTTAGGTAGAAGCACAAACAAGATGGTATTTGACACGGTTAACAATATTTTCGCTTTATATGTGCTCTCGTTGATATTTGTCTATTTGTTACCTCTCTCAGATAAACATTCAAGGGCTAGAGTCAACTATAGAAGCAAAAGATAATGAAGTGTTGAGGTTGCTCAAAACTTCCAATACAAGAAGCTGCAATGACGTGCCAATTAGTAACAAAAGCACAAATTCTTCGTCCACTTTGAAACATATATCTCTTGAGGAAAAGAGACAATTTTCCTCGCCCGTAATAAATTTGGATGATGATGAAGATACTAGCCCATTTAAAGCTAATAAAACAGGAAAAGATGATACTAACGTTTCCAAATTCCATGGCGATGGCAGAAGTATTCAGGGTCGGGAAACCACCCATTACGAATGTTTTGTGGATGATGAGTTTGAGATTCATAAACCTACTGCCTCTGATACTTGTACAAACTTCCTTAGCAGTACGGAGAAGTCCCACCCTAAGTTTGGAGAGCCAGCTTCAACCGGTCTTAGAAATGATTTGGTCAATGAGTGTTCTACCTCGAAAGAAACTGCTAAACTAAATCTTCAGGACATAAGACAAGTTCAGCCGTCAGTTCACACTAAACCAGCGGCTTCATCTTTTATACCACTTGTTGAGCCAGGTAAATTATCAAAAACCTTTCATTCAAGTGTAGTTCCAATTGTAATCTTGATCAGTTCTTTGAACCTGTGAAGAGATTGAAATTTTTTGCTTAGATGAAATTCGTCATGATTATTGGTGAATTAATATTCAGGAGAGCGATGTTTTGCTGGAGGGTTGATGGGACCTGATGGAGCAAATATGTATCTTGGGAAATGGTGCAAACGAGTACAGAACAATGCACCAAAAGGTTCAACGCCTGGATCAATTAATGGCACCGACAGTTTGATTGCTGTGGGGGCTGATGGAAGGGGTGGGAAGGTTAAAGTCCTAAGGTCTTTTAATCAAACAACCATGGTAAGATTTCTTATCTATACTTATGTATTCTTTATCTTATCTTCATCTGAGCTATATATTTTGAGCTTAATGGCATATCTTCCTATATAAAAACTAGAACTAAAGTATTTATTTATATTATGAATGAAGGATCCGAAGGAGAGTGTCGTCTCCGCGAAGAGATTCAAATCTGGAAGCAAACCAAACAGCTTGCAGTCTCAAGGGTGTCGGCAGATAGAACATTTCTTTGGGAAGGCACGCAGTTGACGGTAAAAAAAGTAAAATTTGACTTGGTTAATCTTCTGTGTGATGTGATATGATGTTTCGAACAATAGAACTTAGACTATATCAGTGTAAAACAGGATGCATTTTTTCAAAGCCAGCTTTCTAGAACACAGAAACCCCTGCACTCAGAATAGTCCTGTTTTTCTTAGCTCTTTTAGCACAAATTCTCGTTTGTGACGGGGCGACCCGTGTTCTTTTAGAGGTGGATTTGGAGACTTGTTAATCCCCCGTTTTTTCATTTTGCATCTCATAGCCTTTTATAGGTTTTATTGTATTTGGGGTAGAATGTAATTAGTCATTTGAACTTTTTAAAGCTGAAACCAGAATGTTAAAGCCTGGTTGGTCTCCTTTCCCTGTAAATATTGTAACAACGAGACAACAGTCTTGAAGAAGGGAGATTTGTTTTTCATCTTCGTTTATAGCATTTTTCCCTTGGTACAACCCTTCATTAGCGATATTCTAAAGGATGCTAGAGAAATGATACAACACATCGAGGAGTTTTTTCTATTTTTTTCAAGCGGTCTTCTTGTACTATACAAGAGTGATCGACGAGTTTTCTCATAAGTTATATACAACAAAGGTGGTTTACAGAGAATTAATACGGGTACATGCTTAATAACTACTGCTTACCTGACTACCAAAACTTTATTCCAGGGGACTACACATCCAATACGACGTCATAATCCGACATCAATAAACAAATGTATATCTCACATTTCCTCAACATATGGTGCAAGCATTCGGGTTCTCTTCTATGCTTTGGACATGATAATACGTGGTCATTTGAGGGTTATATTGTCTATAAGCTTTAATGAGCTCTAAGACGGGGTCATGCTTCTTCTCCTCCTCTTTCTTACCCTCTTCTTTCTTAGGTTCGTCTTTCTTTTCCTCTTCCTTTTTTGGCTCTTCCTTCTTTGCCTCTTCCTTAGCCGCTTCCTCTTTTTTGGGCTCGTCTTTCTTTTCCTCTTCCTTTTTCGGCTCTTCCTTCTTCTCTTTCTCCGGCTCTTTAGCTGGGCCTACAAGTACTATGTCCGTTGTTGGCCAATATTTGCGTAGTTTACTTACAATGCTCACAGGATCCACTGCGCCAATCACGGTTAATCTGCTTGCTTTCATGTCCATCGCAATAGAATCTATCCCTACATATCCAAACAATTGCCATAAGGAGGGCATTGTATATTCGTATGGCTAAACATGTTTTACTGGTAATAAACTTAGTTTCTTCTCAAAAGTTGGTATTTTGCGAAATTACATATTTATATGATAGAAAAAGGAAAGAAATCACTAGGCGAAAAGAGTGAGCAAATTTGTTCGGATGAAAAGGATTTATTAGGGTTAAATTAGCGAGCTACTGTCCTGAATCTGGAGAGTTTCGGAAAAACAGAATGCTCCTAAAAAAATTAACTCTTATCACTAATGTTGATTATCAAATTTAATAAAATTATGATATTGGAGTAGGTAAAGGTAATACTTCATAATTCTATTTCCAGTCAGATGATTTCATGCAGCAAACCAAATACGAAACATCACCCGAATGACAGTGACAGACCAGCTAAATCTTTGGGACCGTGTTACCATTCAAACAACACACACGCACACAATATTACAAACATTGAAAATGGGTGTTGTGGGATGACACTGAACTTAGGACCATCATACTCGAAAAGCACACCGGTGGTGTCACACCAGCGACAATAACCAAGGGAACTTGACGCAGAAGTTTCACAAGAAAGGATACAACGGATAAGTACCCATGTTACCCTTCTCTTTTTCACTTCTTTCCAACATTCCGCTCTCACAAACTAATAAACCGCAAATGTCAACTAGCTTAGTTGGTAAAGTTATGAGAGGTGGTACTCATGATCAGAGTTTCCACCTCGCCAGCATCACAATCACCCTTATGGCTCTCTTTACACCCAAAAAAAAAACGAACGAATAAACTAGTACTCGTATCAACGAATATTTCAATCCTTTAATAGTTTAAATCAATATCCATGAGCGAAAAACTAACACTACTCTGCTCAGTTTTTTTGGTTGATGAACGGAGGAGCTGAAAAAGAGAATGACGGTAACAATTGTAACATCACTCAACAAGGAATTGCAACTAAAACTGATTGTTGGACCATAATGAAGTTTATAAAAAGTTAATCAATCAACATCAAGTCATCAACCCAGAATCAGTAATAATTCTACACTGGCCCATATGACCATATTATTGATACACATTCTTATTTCGGACGGTCTTAAAGTCAAGACTTCGATAAACAATTTAAACGAAAAGGGTACTCGTAACCGATTTAAATAATTTTAAAACGAAAGGGGATTGGAAAAGGTTTTAACTTAAAGACCGTCCTAAACGAGACCTACCATGATTGATATAATCCCTCTGAAACAATAATTTATATCAATAAATGTATACTAATCCTGTAAGTCTAAAGCTAAATAATCACAAACTAGTAGTTCATATATCATAGAATATTTAGTTAGAACAAAGATTAGGAAATTTGGTTTACCTGGAACTGTAGACACTGTCTTAAGTGCTTTCTGTTTTGCCTTATCATCATGCAAGTCCAACTTCAACACTATTTTCTGTCAAACAACCATACAATTTCTATAATTAACCATGTAATTAACATCAGAAGTTAATAACAACCATTCTAATTTTTTATATTTTGGTTCAGATGAAAGCATTTATGTCGCGGGTGAGAATCGACCAAACTTCATGGTTGGAGTAAGACAGCTGTTAGTCTGTTACTACTTGAGCTAACTCTTATTCTATAATATGTGTGATTGTTGAATTAAGTAAAACATACTAACAAAACTAAAGTTTGCTACAAAAAACCAGTAATTATCTGAAAAGATGTCATCATTAAAACTTAAAAGGGTTTAAGCAAGAGATTAACTTAAACCTTAAAAGTTCAATAACTTTTAGAAAAAAAGAAAAGTGGGGTATAAAGGAGCAAGAAAGCAGAATTTAGTAAAAAAATTAAATGGAAAAATAGAAAGTTTACATAGAATCCCAGAATTCAGAAGAAGCATCAATTGAACATGAATTTAATCATTTATACCTTCATTAGTAGGATCAGGTGAATTAATGCAGCAGAGATGATGAATTATAAAGAAAGATACTCAAAGAAAAGTAAGTTGAAGTAGTAGGTGTCTTTTTAGAGAGGGAGAAATGAAAGAAAGAAAGAAAGAAAAATACGAAAACTAATGGTTTTGGTGATTTATTATTCTACATATATGGAGTATATGACTATATGAGTGACATTTTGGGCACCTAATGTCTAAGCAAAATAGATAGCCATTAAATTTTGTAAAAAAATTGTTATAAAATAATATGGAGTATGGCTGTATGGGTGATAATAAAACGAGATAGCTTGCGAGTAATTTGAGAGTGGCTCGGTTAATGCTCGGTTTGGGCTCGGACCCGGACTCGACTCGAGAGCTTAATGAGTGAAGTCGAGCAAATGTCGGCTCGACTTGAAAGCCCGCGATCAGGTTGAACTTTTGTGATTAGATAAGATATTGCTCATATTTTATAAAATTAGTTTGTTATGATTATATCTTTGTATTCAGATCTCATGTGTCTCACTTATTTGCCAAATATTTTTACATTAACCTTCAAGCCTTGCTATTGAAAATAACGGAAGAAAGAACAAATTAAAAAGTAACAATTATATATAGGCTCGATTTAAACTCGAGTTTGGCTCGAGCTCGCAAGCTTGATGGCGAACACATTTTTTTCAAGATCGAGGAAGATTGAGATCGGCTAGTGCTCGAGTTTTGGCTCCTGAATGAGCGTAAGCCGAGCAAGTCCAAGCTCGGGCTCGGCTCGTTAAGACCCCTACTCCATAGCGTAAATAGTTTGAAAATTTTAAGTTATAATTTAAAATAAGTTTTCCTTAGAAGAATAGAAGTATGAAAATCTATAAAATTAGTTCGGAAAATTCACATGTTACCCTCGAGGTTTGCCATTTTGCACGAAATACCCAAAATTTTGATCTAGAAAACTTTAAGAGGTCATAACTCGTGTTTACGAGATCAGAAAGTAACGATTTTTTTTTTCAAATCGATCATATTTCCAAGTACTACGATTTGAAAAAAAAAATTGTCGAGTTTGGAATTCGTAACCAAGAGATATGCTCGCTCAAAGTTTGTTCGGTCAAAAAACCTTTGACATGCAATAACTCCTAGCTACGGGATCCAAATACAATAATTTTTTTTTTCAAATCGTAGTTCTCGGAAAGATGATCGATTTGAAAAAACAAATCGTCACTTTATGATCTCGTAAACACGAGTTATGACCTCTTAAAGTTTTCTAAATCAAAATTTTGGGTATTTCGTGCAAAATGGCAAACCTCGAGGGTACCATGTGAATTTTCCGAAATTAGTTTTAGTGCTGATGTAATAGAAATTAAGATGGCTGAATAAAGTGAGTGTAAAACGTATAGTTATTTACCTATTACATCTAGTGGGTAGTTTGTGAATTATCACCCATATTTTCTGATATTAATTCATATATCAGTAGGTCTTGCTTAAGACGTGTCGGATCTTACAACGGATATTTTGTGGGAGGAAATGGGTAGAGGGGACAAGGTGGGCTCCCCCCATGTGCTCTCCACTCACCCGTGATGGGTATTTTGTGAGAGAATATGGTATCCGTCTTAAGCATACCTCCGTCTGAAATAAGAATTTGTGTTCATATATATACTCTGTAGTTGATAAAAAGGATTTTTTTCCATTTATACGCTTTTGTAGTTTTTTTCACGTGTAATGTACTATTTTACCCCTTTGTTTTACGAAATCTCACATATACCTCAAAATTCCAACCTTTACACCCGTCACCTAATCGACGATGATGTATAAATTAAAGATTATTAGACTTTAAGTCGCGAATTTCAAATTTCTATTCATTTATATAGTAAGTCCTCTTACACCGAAATAAACGAAAATAAGATATATATATATACATATATAAGTAATAACTCGTCTCACTGAAGATGGCATTATCCGTTGCAATTTCAAGACGGATAGTGCCCCTCTCACAATATGCAAGTGCAAGGGCAAGGGCAAGTGGAGGCGCTTCATTTGCCCTTCTCACATGTATGTTGTATGTTGTATGTTGTGAAAAGGGCACTAGCTCGTATTCAGCTTGTGACGGATAGTACCGTCTTCGATAACAATTTGTTATTTGTGTATAGGTAAAGTGGTGTAAAGTGGGAAAAGCAGGTGCAAACAAGAAAAATTGCGGGATGAAGGCTAGAAAAGACGTAAGGGATGGAAAAACAAAAAAAAAGGAAAAGAGATGAGAAATGCAATACACGGCGTGCGAAAGAGGGGACGAAACACATCACTAGTTTTTGTTTGTTTGGCACTTTCATGTATTTTTAGACTTTATTAAAATACTACAACACCCCCAAGAAAGAAAAAAATTAAAATTCGAGTAAGACTTATAAGTGTAATATGAATTAAATTAAAAGACCGTCTCTAAAGTTTTTGTATATTCTATTTTCGTCATGCAACAAATAGTCCAAAACATAAAAAGGATGTAAAATCATAGGAGTAGGACGATCCTCCCTCTTATCCAAATAAAGAATCCAATTAAAAATCCAAATACTAATATGAGTCCTAATGCCAAGGGAAGAAGAAACCCATTTTATGCTACTAATCCGCCAATCGCCAATCGCCAATCGCCAATCGCTAATCGCTAAAGAGATGTTCAAGAGTTTGAATAGCTAACTCTTTAGAGCAAAACTTACTGGATGGATTATTTTTAAGAATTCTTTGCCTACGGAAAGATAATTAAAGAGAATTCTCCCAATAAGAATCTACTCATTAATTAAAATAAATCAACATGCATGATAACTTTTCATACTCTTAATTTCTAACATTTCATATATATTTTGGGTGTAAATATAAATTTGTAGGATAATCCTGTTGGACCCACGGACCGAATAACCACTTATCTCAAGACCGGAGACATGACCGGTTAAGAGGGTTTTCTGAACGGACCGGAACAAAACCCTTAAGGTCTGTTTTTTCCCAGGTTAGGACCAGACCGGTTCTACTTTAAAAGAAAAAATTGAAATTTTTTAAGTGTGGACCGGTCTACAGATTGGTGACCATATTTTTTGGGACCCAAAGACCGTACCGACTGAGCAGTCCAAGTCGATCCGGTTTACGAGTGCAGATCACGTTTTGAACACCCCTACTAAATGAGTAGGTCTTGCTTGTGACGGGTCGGATCTTGCGACGGGTATTTTGTGAGAGGAAATGGGTAGAGGGGACAAGGTGGGCACCCCCCATGTGCTTCTCCACTCACCCTTGATGGGTATTTTATGAGAGAATATGGTATCCGTCTTAAGTTTAAGACGAATACCCCCGTCTTAAATGAGAATTTGTGGTACTACATAGTATGGCAGTGGATTATTTTTAGTTTATTCACCCCTTGAGCCGCCCTTGAAAAACCGGCGTTAATAGCAATATGGCATGCATGATGCATGAATTTAGCCTTTTCACCTTATATTAACATAAAAAATTCACAAACGTACGGAGCATATGACAAACAAATTAAGCCGATGATTCTTTGAAGACAATGAAATTGTGACTGCGCTATGTTGTTTTCTCATGCAAACATGTTGATTTCTTAATTTAACGAAATAAAATCCAAATTAAAAAGTAGTCAAAAATTCTATAAAATGATTAATACTCCCTCCGTTCTGGTTAAATGTTGTCATTTTATTTTGTCACAAAGACCAAAGAAAGGGTGAGAATCATTTGTGATTCCACTTAGTAAATGACAATTAGAAATAAGACTAAAATACCTTCCTAATATAGAAAAAACAATAATTCACTGAGACACCCTAAAAGAAATAAGACTAGGACGGGGAAGTATTTCTTTATAAATGCAACAATCACATAGCCACTTTGTGGTTAAAAGTCACATTTTCAAAGATTGATGTATTAATTTTAACAGAATCCACGCTTTTGGAAAAACCGAACCATAAAAATTGGACTTTCAAACTGAAAAATCGTACGGATTATATTTTTGGTTAAATCGGTTCAATGAACTGAACGGTCAAATAAAGAGTGTAGCGGTTCAGTTTTGGTTTGCCTTATAATATTCACAAGTAATCGAATCGAACCGTAAAAAACATACTCGCTCTAATTCTTTGAAAATGCCCATATTCCATCCGGTCATATGGGCCTTGTCTTTGATCATCCGTGAAGTAGGTCATATGGGCCTTCCTGAAAGAGCCTTTCAGATGTTTTGCTGGGCTCAAAAACAGACTCACCTGTTTCCAGATGACCGGATGTTGGCGGCTACTGTTCAATAGGATGTCAGCGGGGCGGGTATAAGCGGGTACCGCCTCGTACCCGTCCTAATAGAGTCGGAGATGGGTAGAGTTTTAGCGGGCGGTGGGACGGGTACGGGTACATAAATTCCACCCACCTAATACCCGCCTACCCCTTAAATATTAAAATAATATATATATTATTATGACTTTTTATAATGTTTTTTATTGATTTTTATACCAAAGATTAAACTAGAAATATAAAAATGAAAATTTGCGAAAATTTATAATGATAAACTATATTTTATCGAAAAAAGGTATCGATATAAGTTATGACATAGGTGGTTGGCGGGTAATGAGGCGGCTACGGGTCTAGATTTTTATTTGGCGGGGCGGGTAATTGGGGGTTGCCGGGGTTTGAACTCGGTCACACCGACTCTAATATCATGATAGATGAACCATCTCATTAAAAAATTTAAGATGATGGTTAAGGCGCATAGATTATTGTTATATTCTATTACATTTCTCATAGCGCAATGAGGTAATAGAGTTGGCATGATACAAAGTCGATGCTTAGTTGAGGTATGGGTTGTTGCAGCTCGAGAAAACTATCCGGAACAAATTTTGAAACAAACTTTCTTTAAGAGAATCGTATTCACTGAAGGTCTTGTTTTATTTTCTCATCTATAAATTTGTTTTTTACAAGATACCCGGAGAAAGTGAACCGAAACTTCAGGAAGGTCTCCTCGAGATTTTGCTTGCAAAAGAGTGTGAAGCTCCTAAGCATTGGTGACAAAGGCCACTTTGCCCTTTCTTGAGCACGCTGCACGCCAACCCGTTTCCGCCTCCTATCTCATCTCTCCCTCCTAATATCTCCGCTCCGTCCCACCATCTTAGCAGCATTGTCGCCCTATTGACGTACATAACAATAATATTCATTTGTTGAATGAGACCGTCACGTATAAGACGTTTTGTGGTGTAGTGGTCTCTAGTCTAAGATGATTTCAAATATTCGCCAATTCATATTATAATTTTCAGTTTAATTAGGTTGGTGTCGCATGTGCGACCGACTCATATTGTAAGATAATGTTATCTTACAAACGTAGGCAATCCAATGATCTTCGATGATTGCCTTATTGTTAGGAAGTTTATATGCCGTATTAAGTAGCTACAGTGTGCACCCCTTTAACTCATTTAATCACTTAATCTACAATAACTCTTTCTAAAACTAAAAATTTTGGCTAGAGTATTCACCCTTGATTCCCCTGAGCACAGTTTTGGTATTAAAATCAAACCTTTGCCTATTTAAAGGTAGTAAGTTTTTTTTTTTTTTTTTAAAAAGTGTTAGTTTTAATAAAGTGTATATAAATAAGGAGTTTTTAATAATTTACCCTAAAATCAGTTATTATTATTATTTTAAAATAAGTAATTTGGGCTTAGATGTTAATCTCTCATTTTGAACCTAAGTTCATTTATTGTACGTATGGGACAATATTTTGGTTAATTTCAGAACATTATTTTTTTTCTTAGAGAAAATTGTTGATTACAGCCTTATAAAAACTACTTTTTAAACTTACAGCCATATAATTTTTTTTTTGAAAATTACACTCAATTAATCACTTCTGCTGATAAATTACACCCAAAACATATACTCCGACGGAAACTTCATGCAATTTTTAATTTTTGTCATTTAAATTCATCTTTTAGGACGAATATGCCCTTACCTTTAAACAATTTCTGATTTACTTCATTTCTATACTCTTATGTTTAAATGATAGACATAAAAAAAACTCTCAAACTCAATCACCAATTCACCACCTCTTTCTTATGTCTCTCTTCCTTCAACATCTCCCCTGACCTATGCTCTCTTTTAACTCTTATAATTCTGCTATATTTTTGCCATTACAAGTCGCATTTCAATCATATATTACAAGTATATAGTTTAAAAGTTTTTAATTTTATTATTATTATTTGTGTACTCTTTTTCCCCAAATTAATTAAACTTTGGGTGCATGAATACTTACTCTTCGATGAAGAACCGTTTGATGATTGCACCACTTTGCCACTCATAATCTGAGCCCTAACTAACTATGGGGACGATATTTCTACAGAAATTTGGGAATATTTTTAGAGAGATGGATAAATGAGAGTTTTGAGGAAGATAGAGTTTTAGGGTAAAATTTGGTGAGAGAGCGAGGTAAGAAGGTAAGAAACCTGGGGTAAAGAGGCTTTAGAATAAGAAAAAGGTATGTCGGTCAATTTTAAAAAAAAAAAATCACCGGAATCCTCATTCTGAAGCAATTTTAGAAGAAAAGTGATTAATTGGGTGTAATTTTCAAATAAAATTATATAAAACTGTAAGTTTCAAAGAGTGATTTTTATAAGGCCGTAATCAACAATTTTCTCTTTTTCTTATCTATCCTAGATTTCTATCTAAATAGTTTTTAATTTAAAATGAATAAGCTCATTTTAAACAATAATTTGGACAATCTGGAATCTGGATGGTCTCATGTTATTTTTTTTTTGGTGACAAATATGGGATTAACCATTATAAGGGTAGAAAATAGAAAAACAAGATAACTAAAAATAAAACAAAGGCTAGGACAATCTATCCTATCTTCATTCTACCAAAGGAACAAAGCGAGGTACAGCCACTCCGCTAAGATCCGAGGCCAACGTTGTTTGGAGTCCTATGGGTGGAACATCGAAAATCGCCAAATTAACCTCTTGATCAGCCCCTTTATTCGCTAGCCAATCCGCAGCGGAATTAGCCTCGCGATAAACGTGAATAACCTTCACTTGCCAGTTCGATTGTGTAATTCTTTCTTTGCAATTGGAGACGAGATGTTGATAAGCCAGGTTCAACTCCGTATCGTTGAGGAAACGTAGGAGCACTTGTGAGTCCGTTTGTATCAGAAGTTTGGACAAGTTAAGATCACGAGCTAATACTAGTCCTCGACGAAGCGCCATCAATTCGGCTCTAGTACAGGAACTTACCCCCAATTTTTCTGCAAAAGCCTTCATGAATTTTCCTGTACTGTCACGAAAAATTCCTCCTCCTCCAGCGAGACCTGGGTTTCCTCTTGAGGCACCGTCAATATTTAGAACAATCCAGTCAAAAGGCGGTGGCACCCAGCGCACGAAAATTTCTTTCTTCCTGTTACTCTTTTTTCCAAAGAAGAACTCGTCTTTTAGCATAGCTCTTTTAACTTCCTCAAACCTCTGGATTAAGAACTGATAAGAAGGTGTTGCATTACCTATGGAACTTCGGAAAACACGCTCATTTCTCCACCTCCAAATCCACCAGGTTGTGATGGTAAAGATAGTTGGCCAGTGCTCTATTCCCAAATTGTTAGAACATGTTAGATTTGAAACCAGCCATTCAGTCAAAGATAATGAAAAAGAGTCAGATTTCAAAATGCCTCCATGAATCATTCTCCAAACATTTTTTGCTTCTGGGCATTCTCGTAGGAGGTGAAGGGTCGTTTCCTCTATCGCATTGCAAGCTTGGCATCTCCCATTATCAGTTAGACCCCTTCTAACTCTGTTTGAATTGGTCATTAGACGGTCGTGAAACAATAACCAAACAAATAATCTCATTCGTTGGGGGGCATGAATTTTCCAGGGCAATTTCCAAAGGTTGGTAGGGGTCAACACAGTTTCATTCTTAAGTAGGTCCATAGCAGATTTTATTGTAAATTTTCTTGTAGAGGAGGGCTCCCAAAACAAGTTGTCATTGCATTCACCATCCGGTACAAGGTCAAAACTCGCTATCGTTTGAAGAGCATGGCTTGGAAGGTATTCCGCGAAAATTTCCCATTTCCAACCCGAATCGGTATCCCACATTTCTTCTACAGTTGAGTCTTGTAGATGGAGGGGAATATCATATGTTTTAAGCTCTTCAAGAGGTTTCTCTAGGGCCCAAGCATGGGACCAAAACATGGTTCTTTGACCATTACCAATGGATGATCTGACACCTCCTTGTAGAATAGAAACATTTTCAGTGATGCCCTGCCAGGTATTAGATGTCCCTAACTTTCTGTTGAACATGTCTATGTCACACCTTCCATCACAGTATTTATGGCGTAGGACTCGGGCCCAGAGAGTTTCAGGTTCTTTAAGAATTCGCCATCCTAATTTCGCCAAAAATGCCGAATTAGCCTGCCTCATAGAAGGAATGCCCAGACCGCCATTGGCTTTAGATTTGGTAACGTTTTCCCAAGCAACCAGACTAATACCTCTCTTGTCATCCGTACCCCCCAGAGGAACTTCCTATTCTTCCTGTCAAGTTCATCGCAAAAAGATCGAGGCAGTTTAGCAGATTGCATCGCATAAGAAGGGATGGTGCTTAGAGTAGACTGAATTAATGTTAGTCTTCCTGCTATTGAGAGGTTTTTGGCCTTCCAGCCATTAAGTCTTTTGTCCACCTTGTCCATGATGTTTTGGAAAGTCTCCCGAGTCACCCTACCATTAATGGTGGGCATTCCTAAATAGGTTCCTAGATCATCCGTTCTAGCTATCTCCAAGATATCTGTAACATGTTCTGCCTCAATATCTGGAGTATTTGCTGAGAAGAAGACTCTAGATTTTGGATGGCTCACCTTTTGCCCAGAAGCCGAACAAAAGCAGTCAAGAATTTGCCGAATCAATTCAGCGTGTTCAATATCGGCTTTGGCAAAAAGAATAATATCGTCTGCAAAAAAGAGGTGTGATATTTGGGGTCCATTCCTGCTAGTTTTTAAGCCTTGCCATTTTCCTCCTTGAACAGCTTGGGTGATGAGGTGGCTGAGGCGCTCCATACACAAGGTAAAAATATAAGGAGAAAGCGGGTCTCCTTGCCTAATACCTCTAGTAGGCTGAAAAAAATCAGTAGCCTCTCTATTCCACAGAACACTAAGACGAGCGGTTGTGATGCATCGCATAATCAGAGTGGTCATTGAATCAGGTATTCCAATCTCACTTAAAGTATTAGCTATAAATGGCCAAGCCAAGCGATCGTAAGCCTTTTCCAAGTCTAGTTTAAGAGCCATTGTACCTTTTGTGCCCTTCAATTTTCTCATTGTGTGTAAGGTTTCTTGGACAATTATAATGTTATCAGTTATTTGTCTCTTAGGCACAAAGCTAACTTGGAAAGGACTGACTACCTTAACCAAAATTGGTTTGAGACGGTTTACCAGAGCTTTAGCAACAATTTTATAAGAGACATTGCACAACCCGATGGGACGAAATTGACTGATTTTACTAGGACTGTCCACTTTGGGGATAAGAGTCAGGAAAGTATCATTAAATCCTTCAAGGAAGTTCTTACCTCTGAGAATGTCAGTTATAAATTTGGTGACACTGGGGGCGATGATATTCCATTGAGTTTGGTAGAATAAAGCTTGGAAACCATCTGGCCCCGGTGCCTTGTAAGGGGACATTTGAGTAATGGCGCCTTGAATTTCACTTTCAGAAAAATCACGATCTAAATCGTTTCTTTCTCCAGTCTCGAGTTCAGGGAATGCCCCTATAAGCATGTATTCAAGAGATTCAGGGTCTCCTGCTGAGAAAAGGGATTTAAAATGAGATAGGGCATGCGCTTTGATCTCAGTAGGATCCCAAATCCAGACACCGCTATTATTTTGGAGACTTTCTATTCTGTTCTTTTTCCTCCTGATAATGGTGTTAAGATGAAAGTATCTCGTATTTCTGTCACCGTCACAAATCTGTTCCATGCGCGATTTTTGAAACCAGAGCATTTCTTCCTGGTGTAACACATCATTGAGATCTTTGCGCAATTTATTTTCCCATTTTAATAATGAGTTTGAATAGTTATAAGACGGATTACTTTGGATGTCAGCAATTTTGCTGAGCAATCTATCTTTTTTAACAAAAATGTTATGGAATGTTTCTTTGTTCCATTTTTGAAGTTTCTCAGCAAACTCAAATATATAGGGAATAAGATCTTGTTCATTTCTCCAATTGGATTCAACAAACGAGGAAAATTTCTCATGATTCATCCAAGCAGCCTGGAACCTGAAAGGACGGATGATACGAGCAATTGGTGCAAAACCATTGGTGTTAATTAGTAGAGGACAGTGGTCAGATTGGTTTTGTACCAAGTGTCTGACGGAGGCTTCATCAAACCGAACTTGCCACGACTGATTGCAGAGAGCTCTGTCAAGGCGCGCCCATTTCCTGGTTTCAGGGGTCAGGCCTCTTGTCCAAGTGTAAGGTGGACCAGAAAAGTCGAGTTCCATCAATTGATTGTTCTCAATCCAGGAATTGAAATTACTGCAGCGTCTTCGCATTCCTGAATCCCGGCTATTTCTTTCCTTCATATTACGGGTTTCATTGAAGTCACCAGCAAGCATCTATGGGTCAGATATGGAGCTTCCGAATTCCTCAAGTTCCCGCCATAATTCTTCTCTATTGGTTGGGTTGGGGCTAGCATAAATTGCCCAAAAGTACCAAGGAGTTAATCCTATGCGAGAGATTTCAACAGTGATGTGTTGAGGACGATGGTAAATAGGGTTCACAGCAACAGTATCTTGCCAAAATAACCAAATGCCACCTCGAAAACCCTGAGCATCAACTCTTGTTTTACCTGGAAAATTAATACGGTCACAAATTCTTTGCGCCGTTTGTCCACTAATATGGGTCTCAACCAGAGCCAAAACATCTGGTTTATTAATCCTAATTAGTTCCTTAAGCATAGTCAGAAAGTCAGGAATGCCCGCTCCTTGTACATTCCATACCATGATGCTAATAGCTTGTTCATTAGTAAAGTGGTTTGGGTATCTATCTGTATTATTCATGGATATAAATTGAGCAGAAGTAGCATAGGCTTCAGAGATTAACTCCATTAACCACTTCAGGCTGGGAGGAATCTGCAACTCCAGCAATAATTTCGCTGGGTTGGATAATGGTGGTAGAAGAGCTTTGAAGTCCATCTCTACTCGGTGGCTCAACGGGTGTGCCAAAGTTAGTACTGGTCCTGCCATTGGTGATGTTATTGAGAGGGATCTGGATGGAGGTAGAAGAGAGTAGAGGGTCAGGGGGAGCTGGTGAGGGGAGTTCATGGTTAAATTGGAGGCGAGAGTGAGGTGACAGAGTTAGTTTGGGGGAAGTTTTTCGAATGAAGCGAGAAGAGTTTTTGAGTTTAGTAGGGTTTTCTTTGTTAAGCGTAAATCGTAAGTTAGCATGTGATGAAGTGTTATTTGGAGTAGGTTTTTTCTTTGAGATATTGCTTGGTAGGGCTTGACCAATGGGAGAGGCGTCCTGATTCTCCAAATTATTGTGCCTATCTTCAGAAGATTTAGGATAAGTCAGAGGAAAATTTGCTTGATTTGCGACGTTGGCTTTTGGAAATAATTCCATATCATTCGCTGAAGGAAAAGGGGTAATTGGTATTTGTTTCCTCAAATTAAGATGCAGATCATTATTGTCCTTAGAAGCTATGATTTTTCCAGAAATACTAGGTGATTTAGTTGGGAAAGGAATATTATGTGATTGGCTAGAATCTTCCCTCTGACCCGTATTCAAACGGGTGATTTGATTTCCCTGGGCCGGGTTGGGACTGTCGCCTTCTTCCTCCTGTTGAAGGGAACTGAATCTTGATCTAGAGACAAATTGCGGGACGGATGACATGATCTCTTTATTGATTCTGGGATTGCTGGAATTGGCATGTGTTAGTGCTTCATTAGATTTGTCCATTCTAGTAATTTTTTTCCTGACAGGCTTCTTAACATGCATCCATGTTCCATAGTCTTGAGCATCTTCAGGCTTTTTCGTTTCCTGCTTTTCTTCTTGAGGCTTCTCATTGAGATGGTTTTTCTCTACATCTTGGGTAGTTGGGAACATACTACAGTGGTCCTCAGTATGTCCCAGCTTCCCACATTTGTAACAGATTTGTCTAATACCTTCATATTGAACTCTCCATACACGTCCATTTAGTCTAAATTTTGATAATAGAGTTACAGAGAGATCAACTTCCACACTCATCCTAACAAATTGCCCCCTTTCAGCTAGTGCTGTAGTTTTGTCAATGCGCACTACCTTACCTATTTTGTTACCTATCTTTCTTAAAATGTCTTCATGAAAGTATTCGACAGATAGATTTGGGATGCGGACCCAGGTTGTAAGGTGTTTGATCGGAGCCTCATCCGCAATAAAGTTAGGGATCCATTTGCGCCTTTGCGGATTGTCAAATAATGGTCTCCTATCATCCATGGACCTTGAGTTAATACGAATTCATAATCAGTAGCATTCGTAAACTTAACCACATAATAGGCACATCCAATATCAATAAGTGTAATGTTGCCCTTAATTGACCACTTTTTTTTTAACTGACGGAGAAGAGCAAAATAGCCAATGTTTTTATCAAACATCTTAATAATTAGAGTTTCCCTCCAATGTTTGCGGATCTTTTGCTTTTCATCTTTGGTTAGACATATGGTGGGACATTTGCCATCATCTTCAGCATCAGGATTATAAGTATCATCGTCTCCTGTAGAAATGTATGTCATAGACTCTTGGTATGCTGTCGGGCCGTATGCTGTCACTGGCCTCCTAACGACCGTCCAGGGCACATTTATATACGACTGTAACGACACTACACAAATTCTCATTTAAGATTAAAATTATCCGTTTTAAATTTAATTAGACGGATTAAATATATACTAAATTATGTGTCAAGTTGTCTGGAAAATGCTAATTCTTCATTATTAGCTTCATGTAGTAGTATTTGGTACGGAGTACGTCTTAAAGATTAAGTAGATTGTTCGTCTTAAGCAAGACATACTCTCGCAGTGTCGAGTGACGACACTTTTATATAATCCAAACAGATGGCATATATATATGGGACGATAGTAACAACACTATTATTCTTACTAATGTTAGTCAAGTTGTATGAAAGTGAATAGTAAAATACTCATATAATTTGCTTGTATTCGAGTAACGTTGGTGAAACTTGTTGATTCTTGTATTTCATTGAAAAATGATCTTAGTTCATGGTTTCATCAACACGAATAAGACGATTTTAGACTGTAAAATGCCCTTCTCTAAATAGAATCCTTCATATATTCTCATCATTAGAAGATTAATTTTTTATAAAAATATTTTTTTTATATTGAAAGGATAATGTTTCATACAACACAAATTCTCATTGTGACGTCAACTCCACCGTCGCAAGTTTAAGACGGACGAGTCAAGCCCCTCTTAGAATGAATAAGTGGGGGGACTCCATCTCAATTATTGCTCTTTAAAAGGGGGTCTTACATTGACCCGTCTTTAACTTGCTACAGACCACCCCACTGCAAAGTAAGACTTGCTATTCAAACAATAATTTGCTCTTTTTTTGCTAGAATAATTAATTTCTGACTTGAATTAAGGGGTGCCCTACGTAACATGTGTTATGTACATTGTCTCCACTCTCCAGTGTGCATGGTGAACAGTGGAGTGGTAGAAGCACGTGCTATTTCGTTGGTGCCACCTGAAAGACCAAAATATTGGAATTCCCAAATTGTCCATATACTACCCACAGGCCACACCCACCTCACATGTGAGTATGTGACATGCCGCACTATCCTTGAATCTTGTGCAACCATAAAGATTAAATAGTAGGTCTCCCTTGTGACGGGTCGAACCTTGCGACGAGTTTTTCCTCTAACAAAATGGGTAGAGGGAACATGTGGGGCACCCCCCATGTGCTTCCCCTTTTCCCTTAAATGGGTCATTTGTGAGGGGAAGTGGTACCCGTCGCAAGCTTGTGACGGATACTGCCCGTCACAAACAAGAATTTGTGAAGATTAAAATAGCGAGACGGTGAATATTCCGTCCATTTAGATCATTTGTTTATCTTTTTTTTTTTATGAATATTATTATTAAGTGCCAAGTTAAAAAAAAAATAATGAGATACCTAAAATTCTAACAATAAAAAATGTAACAAATCTTCTTTAACTATTAAAAAGAGAGGATACCCCCTAACACTATTCCTACAATAGTAAAATTTGTGCCACCCACGTGACCTTGCCTCTTCACCAATGTGCTTAGTTATCAGTTCGTCTTTCTTGTGAGCTTGTGACGGACTAAATGTGACCATATTATGATAAAAAGTAATCATCCATAAAATATTACCAGTCATATAATTGTTACATTTGTACAATAGTAAAATTTGTGCCACCCACGTGACCTTGCCTCTTCACCAATGTGCTTAGTTATCAGTTCGTCTTTCTTGTGAGCTTGTGACGGACTAAATGTGACCATATTATGATAAAAAGTAATCATCCATAAAATATTACCAGTCATATAATTGTTACATTTTGCTGTCACATTTGCTCCGTTACAAGCTTGTGACGGAAAATGTCCGTCACAAATGAGAATTTGTGCTTATTTTAATAGTCCCTCCTATTCTCAATAAAATTCTTCATTTTTATCTTCAGTTCGTCTTTCTTGTGAGCTTGTGACGGACTAAATGTGACCATATTATGATAAAAAGTAATCATCCATAAAATATTACCAGTCATATAATTGTTACATTTTGCAAGGTCTCTTCACCTATGTGATATCATATTCTTTCACAAAATACTCATCAAGGGTGAGTGGAGAACACATGGGGGAGCCCACCTTGTCCCCTCTACCCATTTCCTCTCACAAAATACCCGTTGTAAGATCCGACCCGTCTTAAGCAAGACCTACTGTAGTAATAGAGAGGGTCA